>JAGJRP010000224.1:0-63693 GCA_022832235.1 Lepidurus couesii | reverse complement strand
CTTACATTTCATTGTTCCTAATGCGTCGTTGTGCTACTGGCAAATTCGGGGTGAACTAACGCCACGAGCGCCGGCCTGGTCTGATGGGAAACAGTTCGGTAGCTTTCAATTTCGACGGGATCGTCCAAAGAGTTGTGCAAGTCACAAAGAGTTGCCAAGACTTGGGTCGAGTACTGTAGTATCATACGCATAACCGATAAGATAGGCACTTTACAGGGTTGGTGTGTTTATGTTTAGCAAAGTCCTTGTAAATCGATAAAAGACAGTCCATTTCAACAAGCTTCAGTCCTTAGTTTTGCTTGCAGCAATAACAAAAACGTGCTCTAAAAGCAGGAAATGCGTATCTAGCGATTCTCACTGACAAGGTTCGTTTGCTCGGTGCTCAAATGCTCTCCGTTTTTTCTGTATGATTCTCCAACTTTCAGAAGGATCGAGCTTGAAATGCCAATAAAAACATTTCTGCAGAGTTTGATTTCCTCTTATACCCTTGTCCATAATCCTTTCGAAAAAAGGGGTGAAAAGGGTGGAAGGGGAAGTGATGATGAATGAAACTAGTTTCTCTCTTTCATCATGCTCCCGTTTATAGTCGATTTCGTCTTCTTTTTTTTCCAGCTTTGAACTTGTTGACGCAGAGTAGGTAAAGAGCGCTATGCCCATCGACGTCATCGTGAAGAAAAGAGAAAATGAATCATCGAAATAGCCTCACCTCATTTAAAAGGTGATATATAGGAAAATAAATTGCCCTTTCAACCCTTATTGTCTTTTAACCGTTTTCTGCCTGCAGTCTCTTGAAAGGAGGTGCACATTACCAAAGTCGTTCCAGCAGCGTATATTTTATAAACGAAAGAACAAAATATGAAAACACTTACAACCCTCTATGGAGATTAAAACTTATGTGGACGCCAACATGCATCGCAACGTTCATAAAAGAGACAACAGGGCCATTCCCAGGTAATTCACCGGCACCAAAATTGCTGTGCAGAGAAGAATAGAAGCTGCGAGAACACTAGGGCCTAACGCGTACGGAAAGCAATGTCTGCCACATAAACGTGTTAATGGTAAACTGCATGGAGTTGAAACACTACAGCGATGCGCATTCAACCGCTTGTCTGGGTTTTCACTGGCAAGCGTGTTTTACGAAACGGAGCAAGCTCATCAGAGATGAATATTTCTCACCCCGGAATTTAAGAAATGAGTTCAGGTTGAGAGGAGGTTCAAACCTCGAACGGAAGCGTCAAACTTTCAAGAGCCTTTGTAAGCTTCGCTAGATCCGGAAATATATATACAAGGACATAGCAATCTGGCTATAGTGTGCCATAAATACAGCTTAAAAACACTGACGCCAGAGCATAATTAGAAGAAACTTTGGCTGTAGCTTAAGATAAAGCTGGTTTAAGAGAAGCAAATGGGCGTTTCTCCGCGGGAGTATAATTAACATAGGTACCGTATCCTGGGCCACCCTCGGCCCGGGTGACTGTTAAAATCCTAATGAAACCTGCTTCGTGGCAACGAAACTGGCCCCGTTGTCGTTTGTTGCTACAAGTGTCTCCGGAAAGTCTTTTCCAAATAAGCTTGTTACGAAAAAGGTCGTTACCATAGTAAGTCGACTCACACTTTCCGAAATCATCCCCTAAAAGCACAGAAGTAAGGTAGTGTACCGAGTCTGTGTGCGCTCTGCGTACACTTCCTGCCACTTTGAGCTACGTGCAACGCGGCCATGCATAACTACCCCTCATAGGAAGCCAATACCACACCAGTAAACACTCGTAATCCAGAAGGTTCCAGATTAATATGACAACCAGCAAGATAGGGGATTTGTGATGCATTTACGTTAGATTCAAGCTATCCATTTAAGGAATAAAAATTCAGCTACTTTTACTAGTAAACTTTGTTGGTTATTGGAAAGAAAAGAACTTGATCTAAGCCTTGATAAATCCATCCTTTTTTTTCTTGGCAGTCAAATTTAGATTCGAATTTCTTTCTGGGTAGTCAGAGCCTAGAGTGCTACAAGCTGAGAGAAGTCATAAGAGTCCTAAGAGAGTTGGGAAGCTTAAATAAGCGTGCAAAATGGGGAGAATAAGTACACTAATAAGTCGTTATAAAGAAATAATGTACCGGTTGTTTCCACGTAACAGGAACATACAAGTGGTAGGAAGAAATGGAACCCTGCCAGTATCCAACAGCACTTGATAGACAGTTTACAATCCTGGGGAAACATTCTCTTCAAGTGTAGATTCACTTCCGCACAACTCTCAGGATGCTGCTCGATATAGGGTGTACTAAACTAGCGCAGAGTACAAGCTGACTACGCGTGCTGCACATTGCTTTCAGCCTTTTGGGATGCCTGCGAAAGACTCCGGAAGAACACAAGTGGCGGAGAGTCGTGTTCCCATATAACGCGGAAGAACTAGAAGCTAAAGGGAGGACTGCCGGAAAAGAACTCCAACGCATGCTCTCGCCGTAGCGTGATTTTGATGCTGGGATGTAGACTGTATATGCTGCTCTATATGAAGCAAGGTGCGGAACCCATTTCTTGTTCTCTTTGTGACACTACAAGGATGCTCCATGGGGGCTGTTAGAAGCCTAATGATTTCAATTCGGCCACTTGACATTCTTCTCAGCGAGTCCAAGTTTTTCATTAGGTCAACAAGGGACGACGTGCCACGCAAATATCCTCTTCGAAGATTAATCGTATATCAAAATACACGAAATTCGTTAAAAAAAAAAACTACCCGGATCGGATTCAAATTAATTTTAGTGAACTTTTGAACTTTACAAAATAATTTTTGCTAACTCCGGGAGTCTCTTAAGTTGCAAGTCCGCATTGTACGTGCGTACAGAACTGATAAGGACTATCTTGAAGGTATTAAAAGCTTATTTCTTTTCCCAAGTGTTTACTATATAAGAAGCCAGTCACTGGGTAAGTTTTTGAAGGTTTTTGATGTGCATCGCTGTGAGAGTAAGTCGATTATTTAACAGTTTCTCACAATTTCCAGGTAACATCCTCCAACACGTATTACTGCAGAAAGATAAATATAGCGAGACTGCATGTTGTGTTGATCATTACTGCTTCCTAGGGTTTGTGCGTTTGGGATAGCTCAATTTCCCCGTATTAGCCCAGTTTCCCTTTCTTGGGGTGGTTTTGGTCGCCAGTGTAGCAAGTCCCCATATCGACCGAGAACTGGTAGTGAATTCTTTGTTGCACAGCACCCAGCGAAGTTTTCGGCCAGCAGGAGATCTCGAAAGTGTTGGGTGGGAAGACAAACTTCTCCGCAAGTTGTATAATTCCTGGTGGGATCTTTTCACTTCCCCAATTTTTGCCCCCTGAAAAACATGGCACTTGGAGTAGAATACATTCTACCTTTGATGTTACTTTTTGCTGGCGTGCAAAGTGCGCAAGGTAATACGCATTTCCTTGATCTTCCGTATTCTGGGCTCTCAAAGCAAAATCAAGTTTCGACTGGACGATTGTAACCTTGCAATTGCATGTATTATTACATTTCCTCTACAGTTCGCGAGCCCCAAGCAAGCAAGAAAGTGGTCATATGCTACTGGGAATCTTGGGCTATATATCGGCTCGGAGATGGTGCAAGTACCCTGAGTATCATCGACCCCAACGTCTGCACTCATTTGATTTACGCCTTTGCTACGTTCGGCAAGGATAATTGCAGCATTACACCGCAAGATTCATGGTGTGATCTCTTCATCTGTGGAAGCGGAGGCTACAGTATACTTATACCTAATCTATCTGTTTGAAAGTTGATTTTTATACCCACACTTTCACGAACCCTTTCCTCTCTAGATAACTACCAAAATGCTGTTAATTTACGAAAACAGAACCCTGATCTGAAAGTCTTGATTTCAATCGGTGGGTGGAACGAAGCCTCTCCGAGGTTCTCCAATATGTCATCGACACAGTACACACGCCAGAAATTTATTGCCAGGTAAACACTATATTGGGAGAAATCTGAAGCAGATCGACATCTGACGATTCTATTCTTATTCATTTTTTTCTTAGTGTCATACGGTTCCTTGTCGGATACGATTTTGATGGTTTGGACATAGACTGGGAGTATCCTGCGGAAAGAGGAGGCTCGCCCGACGATAAACAACACTTGACGCTCTTACTCCAAGTAAACTGTGACCTTTACACGCATTGATGCTGATGTAACGTATCTTGTTAATTGATAGGAACTACGTGCCGCTTTCGATGGAGTCGTGCGAGACCCAGCGCGAGGAAGCTTAGTGTTAACCGCAGCCTTTCCTGGCTCCTTGCAGAAATTACATGACGGTTTTGAGTTGGCGAAAATAGCCGAGTAAAAAAAAAAACTTCTTATATTATCCATTTTTTTTCTTGGCTGCAATTTTTCTCTCCCGTTCTTAGAGCCGTTCATTACATGAACGTCATGACCTACGACTACCATGTCTACGGAGACGGTCCCTATCTCTACCATCACAGCGGAATGGATTCGTTTGCCTCGGAAGACCCTGTTAATCGTACTCGCAATGTGGTAAGTTCTCGCACCTTTTAACTTAAAATTTTGTTGTTCGTTATTTTATCATCAAATTTTATTCCTAATTATACAATCAATTTTATTATTTGTTTAGCTATTGTTTATCAATTAATTTACTGAATTTTTATCATTTTATCTATGCATTTTATTAAATTTGTATCTGTTTTCTTTGTCGGTTTAGAAATCAACAATAAACTTTTTGCTCTCAAACGGAGTGCCAGCCAACAAAATAGTCATGGGTAAATACTTTATGATTTTAATAATCAGTGTATATGACTGCAGGAGAGTAAGGGAAAAGTCTTAAAGATTCCAAGAAAATCTAAGAGTCTAAATAATAAAGAAAAGAAAAATGAAAAAGGGGCTTTCGCAAAGACCCGGAAAGTTTCATAAAGGGGGAAAGGCAAAGGAGGGGGAGAAGTTATGGAAATCTGCCCGGTAGCCTTAACGTCATAACCTTATATCTTGGGCAGGGATTGGGGCTTACGGCCACACCTATCATATGGAAAGCCCTACTGCATTCCACATCTTCGATCCCGTCAGCGGAATGGGGGATCCGGGCCAATATACACAGACTGCTGGTACTTTAGCTTACTACGAAGTGAGTGACAGATTCACTAGTGAAAAAATTGATACAGCAATACATAATCAGCTAAGATTTCTTCTTAGATTTGCGCGATGCTAAACAAAGGAGGCTTCAATACCGAATGGAATGAAACGATAGTGGCGCCCTTTTCCTATGACGGCCAGATTTGGATTTCTTACGACGACTTGGATAGTGTTATCGCGAAGGTGACACACAGACAGTTTTATTACCAGGGTGGGGGTGGTTACTGAAGAAAATTTTATCTTTTTGCTGTATTTACCAGGCGAGCTATGTCGTCGATGAAGGACTTGCGGGAGCTTTGGTGTGGGCCATTAGCCAAGATGACTGCAGGAACTTGTGCGGCATGGGACATTGTCCTATTACTGCCTCTATTCGCCAAATATTCGACAGCAGTCCTTAACGAGGCCTCGGAGACACCGTTGAAGAATTTTACCACTTTTGCACCCATTTTCTGCTCGAAGAACGTTTTGTCAGTACAATTATTTCCACAGTAGACTACACAACGTACTACACAATATTACTACACAATAGCTAGCATGAAAAAACTTCGTATAATGTTTTTTTTTAATACTTACCAGTAAGTGGCTTTCAAATAATCTACCTACAGCAACCTGAAATCCTGCCTGAAATCGTCCCGCATACTTTAGGAACTTTGATTATACTTGTCGCAATACTTTGTTTTTCCAGTGTTAAGCGTTTAGAATTACTTTAAACGTGACGATTTATGGCTTGCATGTCTTTGTAAACGGTGCTTATTTCTGCCACAAAATTGGTATATATTTCCTTACTTGTTGTTGATACTTTTTTGCCTCAATACAGACCAAATTCGCGACAGGATTGGTAAAAAATAGTTTAATGTAGCTTTTTGAATATCATCCGCAAAAAAAATACATATTTGTTAGCAAAAAAGCGAACAATAGCAAAGTTATAAAGGCTATAAAGGCAAGTTTTTATCTCAAAACTTCCGCGAGCCTGGATGCTATCGAAAAACATGTTTCCACATCCTCTGACTTCAACCAACCCTGACTTGCGGCTCTTTTTCTTAACCTTGACTTCCCTTCCTTGCAATTACAAAGTTTTTATCAGGGGAGCAACAGCTTCGCTGCGGTCTTGATAACATCCTGGGGCGGAAATAATCTCGCAAAGACTCCTTGTCAATTGAATACTATATATTACATACATCCAGATTTTAAGGGTAACAGATTGGTCTCGGTTCTACAACAGTCAAGTTCTGCCTTAATTTATCTTGAATTTTAGCCAAAGTTATACCGACATCATGAGTACGCTCAACCTATTTAGCATAGATGACTATCTAGTCAATATGTTCAACAAGATTACGACTGATCACACCGAACGCCGACGACAGGATCGCATCCTGACCAACTTAGAGGGTAAGTGTTCATTCCACGTATTCCACTCGTGCTCTCACGCAACCAACAGAAATTGGATCTCCAAATCCTGTCCGAGTTCTCTTGTATGCTGCGTTACTAAGGTAGCTTGGTGTAAATCAATTTACCGTATCAATATGGACAACGCCGTTCAATATTTAAAAGATATTCCGAGCGCCGTAACAGTCGTAGGGCGACAAGCCGAAGTACCATGAACGAGTCCCGGTTCGGAGCAACTATTCGCTCGGTTCCATTTCATTATTCATTATTGCGGAGTGACATGTGTTTCATATTTTATTATTGTAGAAAGCTTGTTTTTAAATAAGTGTTCAGTTTATTATGTCAGCAACTAAAGCCTTTTTTATTACATTTACGTATAAAAAGCCTTGGGGCTTTTACACTCCCCCCCAATTTTTTTTTTAACAAATAAAACGTATAGAGTCTTTACCAAATTCGCCATCTAACGGCAAGAATGTCGAAATCCACCATTTTAGGTACGTATTCTACAAGGCGCGTAAAGTAAACAAACCAAAACAACAACAACAGACAAGTGCCGGTCATTGTCTATTACACTGTTTTCTTATTTCAGATTCTGAAGAATTTGTTTAGTTTAAGTAGCAAATTTTCTTGCTACTTAAACATGTCTGTTATTGTTGTGGTTTGTTTACTTTACGCGCCTTGTAGAAAACGTACCTAAAATGGTGGGTTTCGCCCACTCTTGCCGCTAGAGAGCGAATTTGGTAAAGACTCTACCCTTACACTACACTGTAGAGTGCACAAGCATCCCAGGATACTAAAGAGAGAAAGAGAGAAACTTTAGAAACTAGAAAGAGAGTATAGTATGTACTAATAAATCATGTGTTGGCTACTGTTCTATCCATAGCCTTCCAAAAACCTGTGGGCGTCTTGGACATTGATAAAGTCCACTTCTACCCCAAGGAAAACGCGGAAGAACATCACACGAAGAAATATGACTTAGTACATCGCCAGCCGGCCAGTGTGGTCATTAGACGTGGTCAACCCTTTTATTTGATCGTTCGCTTCACGGAAAAGCGTACTTTTGATCCCAAGCGCGACACACTGCTGCTTACGCTCAACTTTGGTAAATCATTTTCATTGCTCCACTCAATCCACCTTCATGCCCTTGACTTTCCTTTTCTTCTCCTTTTATTTTCCTCACACACTCCCCTTTGTCGCAACGAGGTTATCAAAACCCGTTATTGCAACTAACTTTTACTGTATTTTTTCCACTCTTGTATGGACCCAAGGTCCCAACCCTGTTACCACCAACGGTACCCAGGCAGTGCTGGCAGTAACCGGATCGACCGCATTTACGAAATCTACATCTGCATGGGACATCCGCATACAGGGTCAAGAGAAAGATTCAGTTACGCTGCAAGTAAGTACACACGAGGAAAAGCTCTCGGAAAAGCCACTTTCCGCCGATCCGAAAAGCTTCGGGACTCTCCGCTTCGGAGGCTGAGCTCCCTATACTCTTCTACCCTTCCCACTTTCTTAAAAAAAAAGTGGAGTTTTCATTTCTACTTCCTTTCATTCTTCGTATTTTTTGTGTTTGAAGATCCAAATCCCTGCCGATGTCCCCGTAGGATTATGGAAATGCACTATCCGCACTGGAGAGATCACCAACAAACAAAAAGTCAAGATTTACAACTGTCCCGAGGACATTTACATCCTCTTTAACCCTTGGTGTCACGGTAAGTTTTTCAACATAGGATCACTAACTATACATACAAGAGATATTGGCAAATCCCTTCGCCCTGTCCCTTTATTTTCTTATTTCATCTGATTTGATTTATTTTACTTAAAAAAAGAGGACATGACGCATATGGAATGCACCGAAGAACTAGAGGAATACGTGTCCAACGACGTAGGCAAAATTTGGATAGGGTCATATGGTGCGGCTCGCGGACGTGAATGGATTTATGGACAGTTTGATGATACCGCATTGCCTGTCACCATTCTTTTGCTGGCAAAATCTGGACTAGCCTATGCCTCGCGCGGAAACCCACTGCTGGTGACTCGAGCTCTGACAGCCATGGTAAGCGCAAGGCAGAAATACAAGGGACAGTAGCTACTTTCTTCTCTAAAACTTTGACATACGCATCAATAAAGACCCCTCCATTTTCTTTTATGTAAGAAATGACATTTATGAGATAGCTTTTCACCGTTAGGTCAATTCCAATGATGGCGACAACGGAGTCTTGGAGGGGAATTGGAGTGGCGAGTACAGTGATGGCACTGCGCCGGCAGCGTGGACAGGCAGTGTAAAAATCCTGGAAGAGTACTTGCAGAAACGGCGATCCGTCAAGTACGGCCAATGCTGGGTCTTCGCTGGCGTCCTGAATACCCGTAAGCATTCAATTTTGTGTCCCTACCCTCCGCTTTTATCCCCGGCTTTTGTATGGGAAATTCTTCAATCAATTGGAAAAATCAGAAAAAATGGAAGAGAAAGAGAGGGGAAATCAAGGTTGGGTAAGCAAATCCAGTCCTAATTTTTCTTTTTCTTTTTATGCAAAACTATAGTATGCCGTGCATTGGGTATTCCGGCTCGTCCGGTGACCAATTTAGTATCCGCTCACGATGCCAACTGTACGTTAACCATCGATCGCTATTACGATACCAAGGGAAACGAGTTGGACCACGATCCATTAAATCCGGATGGAGGCAAGGACTCGGTGTGGAATTTCCATGTTTGGGTAGAAGCTTGGATGGCTCGGTCCGATTTACCCAAAGGTTATGGTGGCTGGCAAGCCATTGATGCCACGCCACAGGAGAGATCCGGAGGTATAATAAACCAGGCAAGCTTTCTCCCCTCAATAGAAAAACCCTTTTTATACAGGGCAGTCACTGCTACCCCCCAGCACATTGCTTTATAACTTTGTGAGGCTGCAATTCCACAGTAATCCCTTATGCTCTCTTTACCCATTTCCGCCCCTTTTGCGCGCCATAAAAACAAAGGATTCTTCCAATGTGGCCCCGCTTCCGTGGAAGCCGTCAAAACGGGGCAAGTCGGTTTAGCCTACGACGTGCCTTTCGTTCTAGCGGAAGTTAATGCGGATTTGGTTATGTGGAGGGAAGACTCGAAGTCTGAATTCGGTTTCAGAAAAGCATCAGGCGACAATTATCAGTAAATATGTCATAAAAGCAGCGGACACACGGTCTCATTCTTCACTGGCTAACTGTATATTTACTTTTCATTCAATATTCCAGTGTTGGACGGCAGATTTTAACTAAGAAAGTCAAAGTGTTTGACCGTATTGGCGATGCTGATGTCTTGGACGTAACAGGCAATTATAAAGCTTTGGAAGGTGAGTCTATGGACTTTTTTTTTTTAGTGGCATGATATGTTTGGGCCAAGAACGCTGTAGCGGCACGTGTTTACCATTTCATTCTTGTTATAGGCACTGTTGACGAACGCATGGCCTTTTTGAACGCCGCTAGGATGTCCGGTAGCCGCACCAAACGCTTCATCGAATACGCAGACGAGGTTCACGAGGATGTATCCTTCCAATTAACCGAGATCGACCAAGTCAAAGTTGGCGAGCCTTTCAATATTACTGTCACAATTCACGTAGGTTGAGTTGACCTTCAGATTGTTTACATTGCTTTAATATTAATACTTTTCTAACCTTCTCTGCCTACAAACTAATTACTCCGGGTACTCCTAATTACCGTCGTGAATTTCTATCGCCACAGAATCGTTCATCAGAGAAACGAACGGTAATTGGAATGAATTCACAGAGGTGGAAATTAAGGAAAATCTTCTTTACAGATAAACATCATCTGCAGCAGCAGTAGTATTTATTACACGGGTGTGAAAGGAGAAGAAGTGAAACGAGCTACTGGATTTTTCGTATTGCAACCCAACGCACGTAAGAGCAAAAAAATACTAATACTAGTCAAACGAAACATGATTACATTTAGTGCAATAAAAGTGGGTGCAACTTAATTGTTTATGAAAAAATCCAGGTGAGGAAATAAAGAAGATCATTAGCGCTTCCGATTACACGAACAAGCTGGTAGAATATGGCATGATGAAAATTTATTGCATGGCTTCCGTGAAAGAAACGAACCAAACGTGGGCGGCCGAAGACGACTTCCAAGTCATTAAGCCTCAACTGGACATTAAAGTAACACAACCTTTTTCTCAAACCTTAAAACCTCGAAAAAAAGAAAGTTAAAGCTACTGTTTTAACGCAATTTGTGTAGGTTCCTATTGCGTGTAAAGTAGGTAGACCAGTGGAAGTCGTCATGTCGTTCAAGAACCCGTTGAAAACGCAGCTGACCAATTCGCGGTTCACTTACGAAGGCCCTGGTTTGGCGCGTTCCGAAACCATCAACTACAGGTTTGTTCTTCACATCTGTTATGAAATCTTTTTAACAAAGATTTTAACTGAGTGGGTTTTCTTAATCTTTCTGGGTGGCCTGGCAGAGATGTGTTGGCAGAAGAAGCCGTTGCTTTGACTGTGCAAATCATTCCCAAATACGCCGGAGAATTGCGTCTGGTGGGAACGTTTGTTTCAACAGAGTTGGTCGACGTAACGGGCTCGGCTCATTTCACCGTGACCAAATGAACATCGACCTAACGTTCACATGAAGTTCGTCAGCGCTAATGAGCCAGACTTGTGTGTGTGCTTCCTGCTTGGGCGTTTCTATCATATGCAACATGTCCACTAAAAACGCTTGACTTGGCTCCGCGCTCGACGGAAAGATGAAACCATCTAACCCATTTTTATCTTTAAATCACCGCAACTTGGCATTTCCTTTTTTTGGCTTAAGCAGTTCCTCCACACCGCTCTTTTAAGTATTCGTTCTTATAGTTAGGCGTTATCTCGCATATGTAACCAAAACATCCTTTTGGGAATGAGGAAAGCTAATAAAAATGTGGGCAAACAAAATCCGAGACCTGATAAGGCTGCTAGCGATAGCGTCTGATTCAAAAGTTAAAAATAAAAATTAACTAAAATAAGAAAAGAAAATAAGAAAACATACCCAAGCCCCTGGTCTTGACATTTCTTGCTTTGTGTTCGATGTCTTTAACAAGAAATTAATCTAGTAACAAGCAATGTTCGCTCGTCTAGTTTATGTTAGTTTTTGGTTGCTTCTTGTTTATATAGGTCACACAAAGAAAGCAGATGCGCCCTTTCTAACAAAAGCAAAAGTCCAATTTAAATTAGTGTAGACTGTGGCGTATCAGACAATCGGGATAGATTACTTTCAGACTAACCGGTATATGAATGAGCTGAGCTCCCAATTGAATTGCTCTGGTGGAATTGAATCTGCGTGGGTACTTTGAACATAATTCGGTACAGACAATCTCAAGTCTGTGGGGAAACCAGTGTACAGTATCAAGAACAAAAGACACACACGGCACACACTACATTATATTAAAGAAAAGCGGAAACGCGACGTCACAGTAACAGGAAATCTACTCCTGTTTGCATGGTTGACTATTAAGAATCATCAGTCCAGGAAGGAAACAAGCTCAAAACTCGCTAAGCCACTCCCTTAAAGGTTCCTACAAAAACGCCTCTCGCTTTAGGGTTTCCAAACTGGTATCCAGGGGAAGCCCTTGGCCCTGTTTTTCCCCACGGAATATAAATAATACACTTTCTCTGTACAGTCACTATGACCAAAAGTCCTCAAACACCCGGATCTCTTGAGACTGAGTCAGAAAACGAGAACTCAGAACATTTTCGCTTGCAAAGTAGCTAGCAAGTCAAGTGACAAGGCAAACAGTTAACACACTCGAGCATCGAGCATCAACAAGTGTGTATAGTATAGCAAAGCAGAGAAGAGAAGCTTTAGCTACCCCATAAAAAAGTTCTCGACCTTCTGGATCGACATTTTTAGTCAAATAAAAACGAGGGAGCGTCACGTGACCCATATATGTGATAGTGAAAAAGTGTTTCAAGGATAACGTATACTCAGTTTTGTTCGGAATAAAGCGAGATAAAGTCGCTCCCATACGTAGGTGACGTGAGGACGAGAGAACGTGTGGACGTGTGGACGTGTGATGATGTGTCATAATAAACTTTTAATCGCAATGGACTAATGGATTTATGCTGTGTTAGTTAAAAGCGCAGTCTTAAAAAATTGCATAATTTCGCCAACTCAGACTATGAATTTTCCCCCAAGTTTTGGCTTTTAAACGAAAGAATGTATAGCGTGATTTCGCATTAATGTGCCTGTGAATACCAAAGCTCTTCCCAGAATTGGCTTTACGTTGAAATCGTACCGGATCTTTGTCTTAAAACCAAATTCAAAATGGTAAGTAATGCAGGGAACAAAAAACTTACCTCCAAGACAACCATTGATATTGATAATGGGGCGGTGCAGACGCCTGATTATGCTTGTTCCTCAGAAAAATCTACGCTTTACTTCGGGTGTGGCTTTTCCCGGTGTCCCTAACCCACCCCCTCCACGCTCTTCCTTTAATATCCCAAAACAAACGGATGCTATCCATATTGTAAGCTTAGAGAACGAGAAAGGTCGCCTGTCTGAAACGAGAAAGGTAACGTACGCATGTCCCATAAAAGCCCCTTAAGTCAACTTTAATCAAGAAGCCATAAAAAACGCTCACGTCTTTCATACTAGGGTTAATTAAGGTGAAATTTGACCCGGTAGTGGACCAAGAACCTGAAATCTTGTCCGTCGCCTTGAGGACACAGAAAGGGCCCAATGTTTCGTTATGTATAGGAACTTGCCCCTTACCTGAGCCAATTATCGATTTTAGGCGCGCTACACCTATTTGGGGGTTAGTCCTCCTCCCATTTGCTTCTGAAGTAGCCAGCTTTTCTATATGGCGCAGCGAATGGGTCAAGATAGGTAATCTCGTTTAGTGCCCATAAGGTTCCGCAGCAGCTGTCATCGCCTTTAGCAGAGCGCAAAAAGAGAAGAAAGAAAGTGGCATTTTCAAAGAGCGACCATTACCATGGTAATAGCCATGGCCCATACCGTACAGGACAGTACTTCATTATTCATTCTTGTGTGAAAGCGTAAAACTGACCTAAACGTATAAAACAGTCTAAAAAACTTCCAAAAATGGACTGGGGCAAAGCTTCGACTCTGCCCAAATCGTCCAAACGTGGATTAAAGTTACGCTCCGTCTCGCAAACAGTGAATCTTAGCACAGTCGACAGTGAATTCAGTAGCCATCTTCGCAGGAAGCGTAATTGGGTTTACCGCAATTCCGCCTCTTTAGAAACATGGTTCGGCAGCGGCAAAGTTGACGCTTTGAGCCGAGATGGGAAGCCGGAAGAGGATACTGAGGTGACACAGCAATAATGGGATATATTGTTGTCAAAAATATTGGCCAGGAAATGAAGAAGAGAAAGGAACTCAGACCCTGCGTTGTGTAGTTTTTAAATAGAATGAGTTTTGCTCTGTCTTACGACTTTTATTAATGCCAGCAAGGCAACGTACAGTACATAACAACAACAATAGAGAGAGAGGGATTGTCCTGAAGTAAGCTGAAACATTGACTGCCCGAATGGCGAAAAACAACTGCCTTTTATAGGGGGCCAAACGTAGGAGAAAGAACTAAAGGAAAGGTTAGCTTTGGCAACACGTGCAGGGTGGATCGAAAAGAATGGATCAATAAAGTGAAAAAAGAGAAAGAAGCGATCGAAAGGGTACAAAAACTGAACATTGAACACGTGCTGCGAAAAATGGAATAGGAGGTAGGATAGAAAGGAGGAAATCGGAATTTCCGACAATTGTAAAACAAAGCTATATGCAAAGTTTGCGCTTCGTATGCGAGGAAGTGGAAATTTTTATTAGCCAAGCTTTTTTATTTTTATTTTTTTACATAATGAGTTGACTGAACTCGGAACTGTCAGTCATTCTAAGGCAAAAACTTGTAGCGCCAATAAAGTGTTTGGCACTCGGAACTGGCACAAAACAAAAAATTATAACGGATGCTCTAGAGCGTTTTTTTTCCATTTTATGCGCTACGAATGTAGTCACGAAGGTTCATAGAGTACAAGTTGTTTATGCCAATAAAGGACTGATGTTTTATTAAGTTGGGTCGGACTAAAACAAAAGACAGTAGAAGCTGTAAAGTGATAAATGGACTAGGTCAAAAGTCTTGGGGTTCCATACGATATGCTCGGTATCCGTGACTTTCGGGAATTACATTTTGAATAATTCGGTTTGCTTACAGGTGTACCACTGGCAGTCGCACAATATCAAAACGGCCGGCGTGGATGATATGGTCTTGCTGTCCAAGATCACTGAAGATGCTATTGTGGATAACTTGAAGAAACGCTATATGGATGACTGCATCTTCGTAAGCTTAAAAAACTTTGGGAAATCTAAGTTAGCGAAATATTTTTTTATAAACATAATCTGTGTCACTTTCTAGACTTACATTGGCCCCGTTCTGGTCTCAGTCAATCCGTTCAAGCAGATGCCTTACTTTACGGATAAAGAGATTCACCAATACCAAGGCGCGGTAAGCAAGCATTACGGTGTGAAATGAGATTATCCAAGTTTATATTCTAATCTTTTTTCTTTTATTGCTTTACCCTTTTTGGGTTCGTTTTCTTCGCCAGGCGCCGTATGAAAACCCGCCTCATGTTTATGCTCTGGCGGATAACATGTATCGTAACATGGTTATTGATGGCGAGAGTCAGTGTGTGATTATAAGTGGAGAATCTGGCGCTGGCAAGACCGTAGCTGCCAAGTACATCATGAATTATATTGCCAAAGTGTCAGGCGGAGGCGGAAAAGTTCAGCACGTCAAAGACGTCATCCTGGAATCCAATCCTTTATTAGAAGCGTTTGGCAACGCCAAGTCAGTGCGCAATAATAACTCGAGTCGTTTCGTAAGTGGGTTCGGATTTTATTTTCCATTATATTTTGTTGCGCCTTCCACCTCCCCCATCCCGGCAAAAGAATTGCTGAGATTTGGGAGGGGAAAGCTTAACAAGTAATTCCTTTTACCCTAGAATGCCAAATTCTTTTCGTCATTCTTCTCACAGGGAAAGTATGTGGAAATCCAATTTCAGTCTGGTCAACCCGTCGGTGGGAGAATTTCCAACTTTTTGCTGGAGAAATCTCGCGTGGTACTTCGCGGAGACAGCGAGCGAAGTTTTCACATATTTTACCAACTTTGTGCCGGTGCCACCCAAGAAATGAAAGGTATATATCCCGTTTCCTTTTTGTTCTCAAAAATGGCGTCCGAAAATTAATGACGGTGCATATTTCCGCAGACAACTTTGGTCTAACCGAGCCTGAATTCTACAGCTATTTAAATTGCAGTGGAGCTTATAAAGTTGAAGGAACCAACGACGTTCAGGAATTCCAAGACACGCTCAAAGCCATGTCTGTCGTCGGTCTCAGTGAAGACGATAAATGGCACGTTTTGCAACTCGTTAGTGGCACTTTGCACTTGGGCAATGTGCTTTTTGCTGAGGAAAAAAACTACGCCGTAGTGCAAGACGAGCAAAGTAAGTAGTGTGGTCCCTAAACAGGTGAAACTGCCTAAAAAAAATCACTCAACTTTTGTTCAAGAGCGACCCCGTATAGCTTTTCAGCTATTTCTTTTGAGTCGCGAGGTACACAGAATCATTACCGTTGGAATCGGGGACTTCTTGAAAATGCTCCGTCTTAAAGTTTTAGCTTGCAAATCTATAGTCGATGGTTTAAAGAGAGGGAAAAACGATGTGCTGAACAAGATCCCAATGTGTCTTTTTTTAACTTTTTAGCTTTGGCTTACCCTGCATACTTACTGGAAGTGGACCAAGAGCAGTTGCGACAGAAACTGACCAGCCGCGTTTTTGATAGCAAATGGGGAGGCAAGTCGGATCGAATTGATGTGACTTTGAACGTCGAGCAAGCCAACTATGGACGAGACGCCTTAGCCAAAGGTCTTTACAGCAGACTCTTCGACTACCTCGTGCAAGTAAGTTTGGGTTTTACTTGAAAAAGTAAAGCATGGCCATCATACCCATAAAACTTTCTTTTTTTGCTCATCGAGCTGCGGATAATCTTTTAAATAATTTGTATTTTCTTCCTCTTCGCTTCATCCTCGTTTCTGTAGAAGATTAACAGGGCTATGGAAACCAACAGCCAAGGCGATAATATCGGGGTTTTGGACATTTACGGCTTCGAGATTTTCCAAAAGAACGGCTTTGAGCAGTTCTGCATCAATTTTGTCAACGAGAAACTCCAACAAATTTTCATCGAACTCACGCTCAAGGCAGAACAGGTGAGTCAAGTCTTAGTTGGCATTAAAAACAGTGTTAGTGTAAGATACAATTATTTAACAACGTTAGTAATAGATAACTTAGTCTTGAAACAACATAACTAAAGTTAAATTATAAGCTTCCTTTACACAAGCTTGACTGGAAAAACCACAGCAACAAACTAATTTTGCGAAAACGATTTTCCTTTTTTTGTGAATATGTTTTAAATGCAGTTGAGTTTAAAGCAAGCCATAACGCCGTAGGGATTTCTTGACGCTACACCACGCCGTGTAACAAACGTCATACACGCGTGCAACGGTAGCCATCGGATCCGGGTATTGACCATAGTATCCGGTATGATACACTGGTCGCTGCATGTAATTGGGTGCAATGGGATAAGGCCTCTGCTGGTGGTAATATTGCCTAGCTTCCGGGATAGCTCCATCCAAAGTTTCATTGTTGAGCGCGTCGTTTTGGTTGGGGTTGTCCCCCTCTTCGGCTATTTTTAGCTCAGGATTCGCGGCTAGCAGCGCCCTTTTCTGAAATTGGCGAAAGGATGCACTACTTGTCGATTCAGGAGTTAATGTTGTTGTCGTGTCGGTGTCATCCGTTTGTGGCGTCGTCAACCATGAATCATCCAATCCTGTTAACCCCAGCGTCGCTGTCGTGAAAATGTCTGTCTCCGACAGAGGCTCCTGCTCCGCCAGAGTTACAAGTTGCTCTTGACCCTGGAGCAGCAGCGGCTCCTGGCTTTGTTCCCCTACCCCGTCTTCTTCTGCTTGTGTGGACGATGTTGTAGTTGAATCCAAAGGCTCTGCTTCTGCTGTCTGAGTGGTGGGCACCAAAACATCACCCTCCTGCTCGTTTTGTTCATTTTCCAGCAGAGTAGCGCCGTTATCGGACGGAACATCAAGGTTACTGTCGTTTGGTTCCGGATTGGAAGACGATCCGTCAAGCTCGGTCGAGGCCGTTGATGACACTTCCGATACCGGTTGTGGAAGGGATTCAATCTGCTGGGTGACGTCTACGTTTTCCAATGCTGACACAGGGGTTATTTCCAATGCATCACTTCCGGAGCTGGGAGCCTCCGTTGTACTCGATATAGCAGGTCCTTCGTTTTCCCCTTCTTGCCCATCGCTTCCATCTTCGACGTTAGTGATGGTCGTTGAGGAATCCGATGCTTCGCTACCCGGAGCGTTTGCGGGAATTTCAGACTCTACGGAGACCAGGCTATCCTGTGGCTTATCTGTGGGTACTACTTCGATTTCGGACACCCCGCTCGCGGGCAACACGATTCCTTCTACTTCTTGGGCGATATTGGATTGTTCTGTCGAAACAACAGCCTCTTCCGCAGGCCCTTCAGCAGATTCGGCTGACGCATTACCCGAATCTGGCTCACCCAAAGTGGTTGGTCCGGTGAAGGACTCGAAAGATGTGCCCAACGCGGGCAAGTTCACCTCGGGCGACAGGCTCGCTGGAGCATTCCCGTTAATGCTGACCATCGATTCCTCGACAAAGCTGGGAGGCATGGAAGTACTGGTATGCATAAACATCATCATCATCATGGGCGACATGGTGGTTCCGTTTTTCACCAAGTTGTACCAACCAAGAGGGACCAGCGGCCTAGGCGGAGGATGGATGATCCACGAATTGGCGCGGGCTTCTTCGTGTACGTGATTTGGCTCGTCGAGGCCGTATTCAGCCATTAGGTCGTGTCCCATAACAAAGCCGCACGATCCGTAGACCAGAAATTCGACGGCTATCAGCACGAGAATCACTTTTAGCGCACGCATCGTGAATGCTTGGTCCCCAATTTTGAAATCAGCTGTAGAATGCACTTTGGGAACGTTCTGAGTATTTAAAGTTTTTGTATTAAAGGGGGTTTTAAATTCGGTTGTAAAAGCAATCGGTTTTAGCTGGAGTAAACTAGACTGCTTGAAATGAGCGCTACGACACCACTACCTAGTGGGTCCAGATGACGGCGTCCTTTTATAAACTGCTTTTCTTGCTCAAGTTCACACGAATAGTTAGCCCTGCAGGAGATCTACAGCAGAATTCCTATTTCCAGCCAGGTGTCGGCAAGAGTCTGGTACCGTCTTACCACAACGTAATGTTACAGCTCCTCCAAACGTGTAGAAGTGCCCTCCGTTGAAGCATACGCCAAGTCATGCCTCTTCGCTTGCATTTTATGTATTTCAGTTTTATTTTATTTTTTGAAACTTTCAGCAAACGGCCTACATTAGATTGGGCGAGTTCAAAAGACTCAGCCCGGAAAACCCCCATTTTAAATAATTAAATCCATAACAGGGAAAAACTTAACACCTCAACTTTAAACACTCTTAATGCCAGAACTTTTAATCTTTTCCTGCAACTGAGTCCAAATAAGCCAAGCGTGAAGATGGACAATGACCTACTGTAGTTGAATAATTGCGAATTCCTTTTGCCAAAAGTGTTTTTTTTTTTGGTTTAATAGGAAACAGAATTGACACAATTTTTTCCCAAGTATTGTCACGTTAAGTGAAAACATGGTGTTTATTACTTTATGACATTAACTTCTAGTCTTGGGTCGTTGCCTTTCAAAGACGGAATGAAACACACACGACACCGGGAAAATAACTCAGTAAAGGTATAATCACGACCCTTCTTTCGTAGAAGACATATCGTGAGCCATTGTCATTGACACACTTAACATTAACGTTTATGGGGGGAAAGAGTAGTGCGTTCTTATAGTACATCAGCTTTCCAACAACCTCCTCTGCCTAGGGTTGTCAGCTCATCGTAGTGATGAGAATAAAAACAAAACAAGCCCAATGAAACAGCAGATCTAATATAGTAGTCTTGAAAGCAACGAAATGAGAAAGAGGCAGGCTAAGAGGTATAATATACAACTCTATGACTTGAGGAAATAACGGGACGAGCTATAGATTATCTCAGCTCCTTTTTACGGTAACCCTCGCAGCTTCTCTGATTGCTCAACACTTGATTCACGCTAAGGAGCTACACGAAAGTCGTATGGGTTATGTGGGTCAGAAATGATGGCTAATTTTAAGAGGCAAAATCCCGTTAAAATCCTTGTCGACACCCAGAACTTAAGTACAGGATGCAAGCCAAAGCACCCAGATGATTCCCCCACTAGCATCTTGTTCTTTTCTCATTTGCCTAAAACATAATGTGTGAGAACTCGAACTTGTTATAATTTACCAGGAGAAAAAGGTACACTATTTATTTTCGCTTCACAACGGCCCAGTTCTTATTTGTTTCCTTTCATTGTGTAAGTCTGTTTTATTATCAAATTTTGTGATACGACTGTATTTATTTTAAGAAATTATTACGTTATTTTACTGTGTTATATAGAATATTGTGTTGTATTACGTGTTCTTACTTTTTTTTCATGTTATTATTATATTCATTATTGCAGGAAGAATACGTTCAAGAGGGCATCAAATGGACCTCCATTGACTATTTCAACAATCAAATTGTGTGCGAGCTAATAGAGGGGCGGAGACCGCCTGGAGTCTGTGCTATCTTGGATGATGTGTGTGCTACCATGCACGCCGTGTCAGAAGGTGCCGATGAGGACTTGAAACAGGTCCGTTTTTTGTTAGTTTTTTTTCTTTAAACAGCTAATTGCCGGCATGCATTAACGGGGACTGCATATGTTTCTAACTGCGATTGGCTCATCCTTGGTTTAGAAACTCGGCAATGGTGTGGGTCAGCATCAGCACTTTGAACCATGGTCAGCCGGTTTCGCCATCCACCATTACGCGGGCAAAGTTAATTACAACGTGGAAGGCTTCTGCGACCGCAATCGAGACATTTTCTTCCCGGATCTCATCCAACTCATGCAGAGCTCCCAAAAGTAGGTCTACTACTAATGTGTGTTGGCCAATTATTTCATGCGTTGCGCACTCTTCTTCACGGATTTAACCTTCCTTCCTAAAAATCCTGCTCTCGTACCCTAATAACTCCCAAGACCCCAGCCCCTGTTATATAAAGCAAGTTAACAGAGGAGAGAAGGAAAAAAGAAGAAATTGGGCTTAAAGGGAGCCAGACAACAATCTCCCAAGTCTTTTCCAGGCCAGGCTATACAAGTCCCATAAATATATATGAAATAACGACAGTACTGTACATCCTATATGGGCGTCTTAAATTTACCGTGCGTGTCATCCTGCGTGATCTATTTTTCTTAATTGCAGCCATTTTTTTTCCTTTTTATTTTTCGTTGGACAGTGCTTTCATCCGGAACCTATTTCCAGAAGACGTAAGTTCCAACACCAAAACACGACCTACTACTGCCAGCAATAAAATTCGATCCCAGGCCAATCAACTGGTGGACGCCCTCATGAAATGCACTCCGCATTATATCAGGTAAAAAAAAAGGAAATAAATGGAAAAGATAGAAAATACATAATAAAAGTGGAGAAAAGGAAAAAGAGGGTCTATAAAAGGTCTCGTTCTGCTCCTATAACCACCACATGACACTTGGCCATCATTTTTATGTTATTTTTTAATATTAGGTGTCTGAAACCGAACGAAACCAAGAAAGCTCACGACTGGGAAGAATCGCGGGTCAAGCACCAAGTCGAGTACCTGGGTCTCCGCGAGAATATTCGAGTTCGTCGAGCGGGATTTGCTTACCGCAGACCCTTTGATAAGTTTCTTAAGCGCTACGCCATAGTTTCCAAAGAAACCTGGCCGGCTTGGCA
The DNA here is from genome assembly GCA_022832235.1 of Lepidurus couesii. Taxonomy (NCBI): domain Eukaryota; kingdom Metazoa; phylum Arthropoda; class Branchiopoda; order Notostraca; family Triopsidae; genus Lepidurus; species Lepidurus couesii. Next base: position 42,270 of record JAGJRP010000224.1, on the reverse strand, counting down.
CGGGAACCCCCGTGAAGGCATTCAGAAAATCATGAAAGCTGTTAACATGGACGCCGATCAATACCAATTGGGCAAGGCAAAAATATTCATCAAAGCGCCTGAATCCGTAAGTCGTTTCCAAAGCTTCGCTTCAGCATTTTTTTGGCCGAAGCCAAGCAATCTCTTTCCAGTTTCCGCCAACTTCTTTTCTTTTTTCTTTTAATTTTTGGCTGAAAATCTCACTTTTACAGCTTTTCCTGTTGGAAGAAATGCGAGAAAGACGTTACGACCATTATGCCCGAATTATTCAGAAGGCTTTTTCGCGTTATTTTGCCCAACGACAACATCAAAAGCAACGAGAGCAAGCCGTTGGTATGTATAAATATAGATTTTTTTAGGCAATTGATTCGGAGGTTAACATTGATTTGTTCATTTCTCGTTTAGCAATCGTCTATGGCAAGAAAGAACGACGGCGGTATTCAATCAACCGGAACTTTGTGGGAGACTACATTGGCCTGGATAATCAGCCTGCATTGAGAGCTTTGGCTGGCAAACGCGAACGAATCGAGTTTGCGGAAACCATCCTAAAGTACGATCGGCGCTTTCAGGTACATGCGAGAAAAAAAAACAGATTTTTTTAGCGATTTTTTATGTAAAACCCGGAGGGAAATGCATGGGAGAGCAAGACAAAAAAAAAAGCGGGATTTTTTTTTTTGCTTCTCCGTTTGTCTAGTGGGGGGTCATTAAAATGCCCAGCGTCCGGCTCGTCAAATTTTTATGTGTGTGAAATTGCCAAGTTTATGTACGTTCCGGCGCCATAAGTCTTTGCCACTTCCCAGCTTTTTCATTACTTACAAGGATAACCTGGCAGTCGCAGTTCAAATGTGACAAGTCTTTCGGCCCAAACTAGGCTGTGTATTATTTTTTTCCCCTTTTTTTAAACACTTGCTAAACGGATTTTACCCTCGTTTTTTCTTTCTTTTTTTATACATCCAATAGCCCGCCAAGCGTGACCTGATTTTGACAAGCAAACATCTTTGCCTTATCGGTCGAGAGAAAATCAAGAAAGGACCTAACAAAGGACAAATTGTGGAGGTCGTTAAGCGTAAAATCCCCATCGAAACCATTCGCCAGATTAGCACAAGCACCAAACAAGTAATTTACAATTATTTTTTTTAAATACAATCTTCCTCGAACTACTGACTTATTTCTGCCCTGCTTCTCCTATTCTAGGATGATTTTTTGGTTTTGTCGGTGCAAGACGAGTACGACACTTTGCTGCAGAGCGTCTTCAAAACGGAATTTCTATCGACTCTTAATAAGAAATTTCAAGAGCTAACTAATCGACCTCTTCCTATCAAATTTTCCGATACGTGAGTATAAAACAAATAGGCATCTAGAAATTAACTCGTTTAAACGTCGTATTTTTTTCTATATGTTTTTTTTTTTTCAGATTGGAAATAGCCGTCAAAAAGGATGGTTGGACTGGCGGTGGAATTCGCCAAGTCAAAATCCTGCATGGTAACTCCGATTTGCCCATTTTGAAAGTCAGCGGAAAAGTTCTTAACGTTTCCATTGCGGCGGGTTTGCCCAACAACACAAGTAAGTTATCCCTCCATATTTATTTGTACGTCAACAAGCACTTTTCTCGATATATGATCATATTACCTTTCTTTATTCCATTTCCGTCACGTCTTTTCCATTTTTCGCTTGGTTCCTCCCTTTATAAACAAAAGTGCCAGGACACAGAGAAGCTCTTGACAACCAAACGCAAATGTTAGTCCGCCAAGTGAAGCAAAACGCGCCTCATTCCAGACCAGCAGCCTCGCAACAGGCGTCAACCGCATCACAATTAAAGTTAAATCGTCCAGCGCGTCCAGCGCCATCTACCCAAGCGTTACAACAACCTCGAGTAGCTCCACCACCCCCTAGCGAAACCCCGCCACCCGTTCCCAAGCAAACGCCCTATATTCCAGTGCGACCAGCGGCACAACCGCAGCCCAGACCTCAAGTTGCAGTACGTCCACCCCAAACCCAAACCAATCCGCCTGTTCAACGTCCCATGGCACCTGCTGTGCAAATTCCGCAATCAGCCCCGGCTCGGTTCCAACTACCCGCGTTATCGGGTGGTACTTTGTCCAAAGCTACAGGTGCCGGAGGGAATGTACGTCCGCCAGCACATAATTTCGCAAACACCATCAAGAGTACGATCCGGGCCCCTCCGCCGCCTAGTACGGTTCCACCTGCAAATCAACCAGTCAGACCTTCGTTAGTAACGCCTGGCGTCCGGTTACCGATAGCGATGCCTATACCACAAAGTAATAACTTTTTTGGAGAGAAAGTAAACAAGTTTAGAACATGAGCAAGTTTAGAACATAAACAAGTTTAGGTTTGGGATGTTGCTAATGTTCCAACCTTGTATTGTAGATGTCGCTACGAGGATGCTTGGAGCTCATAGGAATCCAGCGGTTAACGAAGATTTCATGCGTACACCCGACGCAGGTGTATCTGGGTAAGGACTAAACTAATGTAATTAACAATAAGTTGGACTAAATCCAAATTTATAATATTGCGTCCTGAAGGGTTTTAGTAACAGCAATTTCATAAGCAGTGTAATGTGATAAAGAACATGGTACGGCAAAGACCTTAAATTTAATCTTGAGTTGAAGGGAATTTTAAGTCGTGGGATCCATATTTTATAGTACAAATAATTAACCAAATTTATGATTGTGATGAAAGAATGCATGTTATTTATTGTCGTGACTCATTGTTTTTGGTCTTGTGGTAAAATGGCAGATCGAAACGCGATAGTTTGAAAAGAACCGAGTCTAATAGTATCAAACCAACCCCGGGAGGTGGATTGCCTCGACCACGACCGCAAGTCCGGACACCTCCTTCATTTCCGAAAGCTAAAGCTCAATATGCCTATCAGGCCCAGGATGTGGATGAACTCACCTTCAATGTCGGGGATACTATAGAAGTCGTCAGCGAACGTAAGCTTGTGCAACTGAAACATGATACGCGAAACTCAAATTGGTAAATGACAACTTATTGTGTTTAACCTTACAGATGATTCCGGTTGGTGGCAAGGAAAACTATCTAATGGGAAAACAGGCTTATTTCCTGGGAATTACGTGGTAAAAATCTAAATACATATAGTCAACGAGTATGCAAATGTGAACTCGGAATCGAAGCAAAAAAAAGCACTGGTCACTCCTTTTGTAAATCAGAATTTACAATAACCAAAGACGAGAAGCTTGTGTGCTACGTGACCTAGCAACGACTAGTCACCTCCTAATTCGGAAACCCCAAACGATTTGTAAAATTATTTGACAATTTAACATGCTAAGCATTCTTGACCCCAATTTGCTGCACCGATTACTGACCTTTTCCCTGCATGAAAATGAATATAAAAATCAGCTGTACAGCCAAAAACAGCACCGGAAATATACAAGTCAATATACATGAATCCTATATCTTTGTCACGCGTTACAATATTGTCGTTCGTTTTTCCTTCCCTTCCCAGTGGTGCTGTATTGCGTTTTGCGTCAGGTGGGTCTTGGGTGGCCAGTGACGAAGCCTGTGAATTACGACCAACAAAATATTATCAAGGCTATTTCCTTTCGGAATAAACGCTCATCGACAATCTGTTGCTGCAACACGATCACTAACGTTTTTAAACGTCACTTTTAAACATCCTGACCACAGCATCTAGCTACCTTAAACGAGTTTCATTTTCCGGTCATTCTTGCCTCAATAGCTCGACCACCAAAACCGCAAACATCCACCTCGGATTACTTAAGAAGCGTTGGTATTACCGAAGTTCCCTCAAAATTCGTATATGGAACATCTAAAGAAAAAAGAGATCTGCTCTAATTTTGTTTTGGGACATAGTTGTGCCAGTGCCAAGTAATCCTATAGCTTATTACATCAGTGACTCAAACGACATTGAAAAGATGAATTGCTCTCATAAACCACACACGCTATCCTTGAGGCTAACGCGAACCGTGTGGTTTGTGTGCATGTCTGACGTCACTCTAAACAAGTGCAAGTGCAAGGGCGTGAAAGCTATGTGCGTATTCATTTGACTATGAGACTTGATTAGCACATGGGAAAACAAGTTCATTCGGTCTTCTATAGACGGTCTGCCCCCGCCTATCTATCTTATTGCCGGACTCGCTGAGCCGAGACGCGCACACTCCTGCTTTGGTGCTACGCGATACACGTTCGTCACGCAACTAATTGTCAAACGGTGTACCTCATTTAGAAGTGAATTCCAACAACAAAAAAACTTTGATCCCCGGAAACTAGATGTATTAGTCACGTTGCAGTTGTTCAGCTCTCTGAAAGGTGTTTGCGTAGGCGGTGGCGCTTATTTGTCGCACAGTCCTATTTCAAGATCTTGATAAACAGATCCGGAATTTTCTTTAGAAAACCTCGTGTCAGGACCATACTGCCTATACGTGCACCAAATTAGATCCACGTCCAATGCAGCTGTTGTCAACTACGGAGGCTAAAGTATTTGCTGGGGATCTACAAGCGCTTTAAAAACGTTTAACGCACTGCAGTAGTTTACCAACCAGTTACCGCGACAGGCAATGATCCTGTAATTGCGCATCTAAAAAGTGACGACCGTAAGAAAAACGTGACTGACACTTTGCCTAGCAAACCTGAACGGATCCTTTTCCGTTTTTCACAAAACAAGAGGCATATCGAGTGGTTACAATTATCTAAAACTTGGAATGCAATTAGTGAGTTCATCCATGAGGAATACATTTCATGCCTTTCAACTGGAAGTTTTGAACCTCACCGAAGAGTGCCAAATCATTTTTCGTTTCCTTGGTAGTTTCTAACGGACCCAAGGATTTAGAACTCAGGTGAGTCCGCCAAAAGCCCAAGACATATGGGGGGGGGGTTATAAAATTGGTGTAAACAGCTTCATAGTCTGGCCTTTTCTTCCAGCGGGAGCCGGAAGCTGGGCTGGGTATTCCACGTATGTTTAGCATGCATACCTTTCAGCTTTTCGGGCTAGCCATTGCAGCCTTGATGGTTCCGTCCTGAAAGAAAGGACCTTCCTCGAAAACTTTGACGTCATTGGCTCTCCCAACTGCCCACCTAAAAGAAAAAAAAAAATAGGAGAAAAAATTCATTGTTAAAGGCGATTCTGGTACAGTGACGTCAAAAGACTTTAGAGCCCCTTTAAAGTTTCTGAGATGGTTTATAAGATGGTTTCGCGTACCGATGCGAAGATGGATGAAGAACCTCCTGATCACTAACACACTAACATGTTACTCAGTCACGCACGGTTCGTTTTAGTTACACGTAATCTCGAAGCACGGTTTCGCACTCGCTTTACGCAAAATAGCTTGGCTGAAGCAATGCGAAACCGGGCAGACTCATATTTCTTGGGAAATGAAAGTTTTTGCATGTCCGGTTGCCTTAAAAAGGACAGGTATGCTTTAATCCCTTCAACCCCTCCAAAAAAGGGGGGTTGGGCATTTTACACGCGTTTTATAATGCACGTCTCACTTCTGGAACAAATGGAAAGTCCAGAGGGAGGGCTTTTATTGCACACATGGGACAAACCATTGCTCGGCTCTAGGAATGTCAAGCGAAATTTCTCAAGAACCCTAGGCTCCGTAAATCATGTTACCTTTCACCATTAACATGGTTGTAATAGCGTTGGCACAAGTAAAACTGGCTCGCATTATTTCACGGGGTAACAACTAAGGTGTGAAGCGTGGCCAATTTATTATAATCATGTGCATGCAGCATAGAGCAATCGACCCATATCTGGAGGCCAGCACCGCACTTCGCGTTTACCTTGCGTAAAAAAATAAAATAAAAAAGTGGAATCTATTACGAGATTGGTTTCGAAAGACATTGCCAAAGGATGACTATCTCCTTGGAAAAAGGGGGGTGGATGTAACGTACTTAAAACAGCCTGGCTTAATTGAAAAGCGCAATGCAGTTAACACATCCCATCAGGTTCTTTTTGTCTGGATGTGTGTGCGTTTCGTATCAATCAGTCTTGTCTTGTCGTTAGATTCAAGGTAGAGGTCTCATCTTTGTAGCATCGTTGAAATTATGGCTACAGGATATCTTTCACTCTCCGCAAAGCCCCTCCAGCCAAGTCCAAGCCCTTGGAAACGAAGGGAATGAGGGACGGAACCTAGCAAAAGGTTCGAGCTTTGACTGCAGGAATTGCCCTTTCCTTTCTCATTCTACGAAGTACGAACTCGGTAGCAGTAGCAACACAAGGATCATTGGCGAGAGACGCTGCATCAAGTGTGTGTGTGTTTGTGTATACCTTGAGACGTTCCAGCGCAGTTTCTTAAGCGCTCCACCGACAAACACACGTGGAACTATTATCCCCGCAATCTAAAAGTGCTGCACTCCTTTCGCAGGTAACAAAATCGACCCAAAGTACCCCAAACAACGGTACATACTACTGGCACAACGCACTTGCATTTTGGCAGTCGCAGTCGTAGTCAGAATTATTGTTTGTGTTTTAGTTTAGTCGACTTTCCTTATACCCGGCGTCACGTTCATTGAGTCGTTTGGACCTTGGAGTCGGCAAATAGTGCGACGCGAGCCAAAAAAACAACATTTATGTCGTGCCAAATATTACACTTGAGCTTGCAGAAAATTTGTTTGGTGTCTGACCTTGTTGCACGACACACGCGTCGTCGGGAAAGCTGGAGAAAACTCAGCTGCAACACTGAAATTATTTCACTGTTGGTAGTCTGAATTGGGGCCCATCATCCCGTGTGATTACATAGGACCGGGACAGGCAACAAATAATTTCCTTGTAGGCATTACTAGCTCAATAAAAAGGTACGAAAAAAGGATAAAGGGGCCCTAGCAGACGCGGTAAGGACACCAGACCAGTAATAATCTTGTCTTCTGTGTGTTAGTGGTCCCAGTTTTCTCATTTGGTCAGGTGTGAATAGAGAAACTGGAGAAAAGCAAACTTTCTTGACCCCTTAGTCCACTTTTTCAACTATCCTAGGGTTCTGTCCAGCATCCAGTACATGTATCTCGGCGATAGGAAACATGGCAGCACATGCAAGCATGCCAGTCTCCAAACACAGCAGTTGTGACGGGAATATTAATTACGCAAATCTAGCCAACTTTCGCCACGCCAACCGGAATTTAATTACGTTTTTCCAGCTTGTCTACTTTCATATTCGCTTGCTAAGGGACCCCCGTCAAGGGACAAAAAGGTACTCCTCAGACTCTATATCGTGTGCGCTCAAGTAAAAAGAAAACTTGTTTGTCGTCAACTGACTTTGACCTCATGTCTTTTCCTTCCTTCCCCACCAGACAGCGCAGAGCAAGAGCAGGGCAAAGAAAGACCCTTTATCACTATCAGTAATACAATCAAATTCATTTCCAAGTCGCCTGCTTCGAATTGACCCTGGCTTTTGGGCTTTGCCAGTATGTGGGAATTTATAAGGGCAACCTGTCACACAAGCACCCAAGAACTTCTCTACGGTATTAGAGAATCCCCTGAAAAGTCAAAAGCCAGGTAGAGTGGGGGGTGCTGGGTGGTTGATTTGTTATTAGAGCCTCTTCACCTCGAGAGAAGAGTCCTTCCCCACCATTACCAGCCTCTTGATCTCTTCTCCAAACCCATCACAACCTTTTTCTGCTTCTCCTCTTGCTTATTTTAAGAAACAACTTTCACGCTACCGCATACCAAAGAAAAAAATGAATTTCTTAAAAATAATGGTCGAGGCGAGGCTGTTGATGTCTGTTATGCCACCTTTCGGGTCTCGTTCATCTAAGTAATGTAATTATAGATAGCAAATTCTCCTCTGCCAAGGTTTGAATTTTTTCCGGGTGTATTTAACAGTCCTCCGAGTCCTTAACTCTCTCCTTCGAAAGGACCCTTTCCCAACGAATGGAAACATAAGGTGAAATGTCTTGCTTGTTTGCACTTTCGGATGGAAAAAATTTCCTTTCCTTATGGTGATTGTTTATTATTATCATCATCTTTATTTTCATCTCACTCGGCCCCTTCTTACCTTTTCCTCCATAAACTTTTTGGTAACCAAATTTCGGGGATTTTTTTTAAAAGTTTTTTTTTCCTTTTTTGGAGTTCATTCATGTGCTTTATCTTCCATTACTTCCGCCATTATACAGTAGCCTACTGATATTCACGCCGTTTTAGTTTGAGGGGGTTCTAAACGCGGGTAGGTAAAAAAGACTTTTTTCGCCTCGTCGATTTCATTTTGTAATGATTTGTGTAATGAAAAGCACCCCCAAGATGACGACTCTGGCGTGCAATCCATCTCAGATGCAAATGTTTCCGTTTTCTTCGGTCTTTCCTTGGGCTTTTTAAAACGTTTTCATTAAAAAGACGGACCATGTCGAAATCTGCTACCAAAACGTTGTGGTCCACCTGTCGTTTTCTGTAAAGGCGATGGCTTGGCTAGGGCGTTGCACTTGGCTCCGTAAAGTTCTTCAAGGTTTGAAACACTCGCCACACAGCCCATCCACGAAATGAAAAAGAATAAGCCAAAGCAAAGACAGTTGAAAAGTCGTCCACGAGCACCTATTCTAATCCTTATCTCTCGCTCCAAGTGCTGGAGCAATTGTTGTCCTTCCATAAAATGTGCCTCTCCCGCCAAACGCATACAATACACAACGTGAAGACTGTATGGGCGCAGTCCAACGTTGAAAAGGAAATTAAAGGGGACTTTATAGCTTCAAGGTTCATACGCTTTGAAAAAAAAAAAAACGTGACATGGGCATTATTCGGACCAGAAACTTTTTCCGCTCAAATCTAAATCTAAGCCAGCCATCTGTAAACGCACACCGAAATCCAAGGATTAGTCCACGTCCGCCTTTGTGGCTCGCACTTTGCCCTCGAAATTCAGCTACCGGCTACCGAATACTGAAATGCTCTTCAATGCTATAACCTAAATCAAATCTAAATCTACAGCAAAGGACTAAACAGTCACTTTTCCATGCTTTTTTTTGCAAAAATTTAAATGACAAAAATAATCATAAAAAATGAAATAATAAAATTTTAATGAAATAATGAAATAAAATAATTAAGAATAAATAAATAAATAAAATGACAGTTGCAAGACCCTTTCCTTTCTTAACGCATTCCTTTTGAACTTTTTCTCCAAATTCCAAGGCATTCCATCGCTCTTTGTGTCCCAGACTTACAAGATCCCTTTTAAGAAGGAGGATTTTAATTTTGCTTGAAAGTATCGATACACACCTCTAATGATGTTTGATAAGCAAGTCTGACTGATTAATTTAACAAGCCTCAAGTCACCATCGATCAACACGGAACGAAAGCGAAAACTTTCACTTTCGATTGTATTATAGAGTGAATCCTTGGTCTATTTCTTCTGCCATTTTCTAAAAAAAACATTGACTTTGCGGTTGATTACCATATCTGGCAACGGCGTTGCTATTGAATATGAAGTACTGAAATTACCTTCAGCCAAGGGAAACCATTGTGGTTTGTGGAATGCCTCGTGTTGCTCCATCCTCGCCCTGCGGGTTTTCTTCCCAGGCCCTCGTGCTTGAACTGCATACAGTGTTATACCGTCGTTGCGTTCTCAGTTCTTTGCAAGTTCCTCAAGAGTCTCAGAGGATCAATGAAAACCCTCGCCACTTTCACTTTCACAAAAAACACCAAAAAAGCCAACTCTTCCCCGTTTCAAACGCGCATTCTGTTACTTGATGGTATTTGTTGAGTTCCTTGAGGCCTTTCTGAATTGATAAGATCCTGGACTGATAGCTTGCACTTCCCAAAACGTTTCAAATTCGATTATAGGATGGAAGAACCAAAGAGAAATGAGTTTCTACGCTCTAATCTCCACGTCAATTCGGGGAAGATCGTGGTTGTTAAAAAACCAAAAATACCTTCAAAAAGCCGGTTGTTTTTCTTGGGTTATAGTTATATCCTATACGGCCCACTAAAGAAAGGTTTGCATAGAAGAAGCATTCCTCATACAGTCCCCATCACTTTCACTCGCGGTGCAACACAAGGCGCTAGAGAAGCTTCCAACCGTTAAAAGGTCAGCGTGCGTTACACCAATTGTGATCCGACGCTCAAGTTCCCATGACTTACATTTAACGAGCGACAACAATACTCTAAAAAAAAATTATTTTCTGGCTATTTCTTTACTTTCAGGTAAAAATCACCTGCTGCTATTTCCCTCTAACAACAATGCCACGCGTGTAAAGATCCCCTACAAAGGAGAGCTAGAATTATGCGCTGGTTTCGAAGATCAGAAGATGACCCCGCCCCCAAGCTCATTAGTTTATCGCCGCTACGAAACGATGTCGAAACCCCCAAATTGAACCCTTCAACGACGAGCAGCTCGCCTAACCAGTCTTCCGAGTTGGCGGAGGAAGAAGAAGCACCTTTGGAACCTAATTTGCCCCCTTCGACCCTCCAGCGGAAGCACGCTGTGCGACGAAGAAGCGGAGGACGAGGTAGAGAAAATGGCTTACTTTGTGGTAATTTGACCCTTAGAAAACACGAGCGCTAACATAGGGAATTTTTCCTTTGTTTGGTTGTGTTTATTAGGTCCGTCACGTAGGAGATCCCAGTCTTCCCCTCCAGGTTCCCCTTCCAGCAACCGTTCAAAGTCCTCCAAAGATCGTCTCCGGATGACATTCGCTGATGACGTGTGGGTCTGTCCTGGTACGATTCACGAGCCCCGGATCTTTTTTGCGCAGCGTGTGAGTTTGCTTGACGACAACACCGAGGAGCAAGAAATTGATGTCACGTGGGGAGAAAGTACTTCCGATACCTCAGGCCCTTGCTCCGACGACACGGACTTTTCCTTCCCGGGTCCCGTAACTTCGTCTTCATCATCTGCTCCTTCTTCTGCAACGGGAACGGGGTTGGGTTGTAAGGGTTCCCACACGTCCTCCATTCGCGCTTTCGAGACTTCCCAGCCCGAGTTCGTGTCCATGGGAGTCCTCTGCAGCAACTCGAGACGCAATCGTAAGTTCTGGAGAAAACGTGGCCTTTCCCGCGCTTCCAGTTTGGATAACCTCGTCAACTACAGCCCCGACACGTGTGTGAAACCTTCGCTACCCGAGAAACTGCAACGGTTTTGGGGAATCAAAGAGCCCAGTACAAAGAAGTCGAAGCATTACTTGTCGCCCTCTCCTCACAAGCGAGGAACCCTTGACGGAAGTGATCCCACCAGTTTGATGCCACTCAAACTCAAATGGAAGTTGGTAGCGGACAAGTACCTCCGAGTTCCGCACCCTCAGAAAGCCTACGACGGGAATATAAGTCGCAATTCAAGGTCCGCCTCTAAATACGCCAGGCATTCCAGTAGTCCGGCTCATTTTTTAAACAAAATGAGGAGTAAGCATCATAGTCGAAAGCCAGAGCGGGATCATACAGAGTCGAGTCACTATCGCAGCTTTTCTTGCGGCACTTTACCCTCCTTGGACGAGTTCCACCGCCGCCGATTGCTCCTCAAGCCCCAGGAGTGGGACGACTCGACCGAGCTCATGGAAGCGGCGAGCGAGCTCGGCTTCTTGCGTAACAAAGTGCAAGCCACTGCGTCTAATTTGACAAACACCGATGGTGATAGTGGTATTTGCCAAGGTGGATCAGATACGAGTTCTATTCGCGAGTCTGACAAGTCCTTTCAGTACCCTGAACACGTTCAACCTTGTAAGACGCTGTCACCTTGGCGAGGCCATCAAGACCCCAGTTTACTGCCAGACCACGACCATATTCATTTATTTGATTCTCCGCCAGCTTCCCCACGATTCGTCATTACACCACCACCAACAACAACTAACGACCCGCCGCCCGACTATCCCGACCAAGAGTTGCGAAAAGACGATTTTTTCAGCACGGATACCAAGGCGTTTAATCTAAAACACAGGACGTCTAGTTTGGACCGCAGACATATCCTCCATAAATATTTACGAGACCAGTCACCCGCTCTGGCGGTGACCGGTGGCAGCAAACTGGACGTTGCATCCGGCCAAATTACTATTACGAATAGTAATGCAACCGAAACGCGTCTTATCGTTATTGAGCGAGATGAAGACGTTTTAAGCGCTGAATTAGGCATTTTCATAGCCAAGAAACGAACCGCCAACAATGGATTGTTTGGCTACGTCGTGGCGCATATTGTGCTGGGAGGTTTAGTTGACAGGTAAACAATTAAGGTTTTACCAAGAAGGAATAATTTATGTGGGATTTGTTAATGTTCACAGGAAGTCGGAGCTGCAAATTGGGGACGAAATCGTGAACGTGAACGGGAAACGATTACGCGGTATGACGCTCACTGAAGCCAGTGCCATCTTACGGCTGCCATTACAACGAGTAGAGATGGTCATTTCGCGACCCCTTCATGACGCTCATATGTCAAGCCGAACTAAACGCTACTCTGCAGGGGACGTACTCGATAACGACTCTTCGGATACATCTTCGATCGCCTGTTACGAAAACGTCTCTTTTACGGACACGTTCAGGCAATTATCCCTGTCAGTCGCTAATTTAGACGACTCGGGCGTGGAAATCAATGAAGACGGGTCGTCGAGCAGCACTTCGGACTCGAGCTTGGCTCCGTCCCAACCGTTAAGACCGCTACGCCGCAAACGCCATCTACGATCGTCCTCGCAAGAAAGGATCAAGAGTGCATCTTCTAGTCCCCGGATCACGGGGTCCGCAACTACCAATTCCACGAGCGCTAACGGCAACGCCGCCACGTTTTGCACTCTACCTCGACGACCTAATAGCGCCAGCCAAACTACTCATCAATTTCAGACCGTGACGTTCGAAAAGGGACCTGGCAAGAAAAGCCTGGGCTTTACCATTGTCGGAGGCCATGACTCCCCTAAAGGGGCGATGGGGATTTTTGTTAAAACGATCGTTCCAAGCGGTCAAGCAGCCGAAAACGGTAATCTTCAACCTGGTATGTATATTTTAACTTAAAAAATAAATGAAATTTAGAAATTACAGGAATGAAACTTTGAAAAAATTTGAGTTTATTAGAAGTTCTCCTATTTTCGTTTCGTAGGAGATGAAATTATGACGCTTAATGGCCAAGTACTAGAGGGCCTCAGTCATGCTGAAGCCATCCAGATATTCAAAAGCATCAAGAACGGCGAAATGGTCTTACAAATCTCCCGACGAATCAAGCGCATCGACAAGTAACCAATATTAACCCTAGCTAACCATATTTCGCTTTAACTTTAACCCTAAACATTGCATTCTGTCTTTCGTTTTTTAGAACTCCGAAATCTCGCTCATGCGCAGATTTGCTGGATGCACAATAGCTCAACCAATTTTCTATAACAAAGAAAAAACGTATCAGACCCGTCTGACATGGATTTTGTTTATGTGTTTACCTTGTATATTTATGTATAAAAATCAGAAGTTTCCCCTCGTGTTCAAATATAAAAACTCTACTATTTTCAAGAAAACCATAAACGCCATTCATTCTATACAAATAACTCAGTGAGAATCTGAAAACCATAATCTGGAAAACGATTCTCTCAATCAATCCAGTCACAATATTCGAATTTCCTAAAAAGAAAAAAGAAAGTGTCCGCTGGAGGAAGACCGCTTTACAGAACAAAGGGATGTAGTACGCGAAACCGCCACGGAGCGGCTGTTTCAATGCTTTTTTCCTCCATAAATTATTTTTCTTCCTTGCTTTCAAACGAATACAAAAACCATAATCTGGAAATGATTTTCTCAATCAATCCAGGCACAATATTTGTATGTCGTCTAAACTCGTAAAAAACGTAAAAACAGTGTTCGTAAACACAGTGCGCTAGTGGAGAAAGGGCGCTTTACAGAACAAGGAATTTAGTACACAAAACCGCCACGGAGCGGCTGTTTCAATGCTTTATTCCTCAATAAATTGTCTTTCGTTCTCGCTTTCCAGTTCTGCTTTGCTTGCCACATGGTATTTGCTTCGGATGGGGTAAAGCCCTTTAAGCTTACGGGCGAGCGATATAGAGAGAGCGCAAACCTCCCGACTACAAAGTCATGGCACCACGGACCCCATGGACGCATCGTAAGGCTAAAGCCAGGTAGCCATGGGTCTCGTACTATAGTACGCTTTCGGCCAAGTACGAGCAAGCATCATGGGACAGTGCGGCCAAGACCTTGGCGGTGATCGCTTCATTGGCAGTATTCAGCGTGCTACTGACGTGAAAGTTTATTGAAATATACAGTTGGGATAACTCACATCACATTATCTTTGGAACAAAGGAATAGTTAGGACTGTTAACAAACCAACAAACGTGAGAGACCCACTTCATTAAAGGAAATAAGAAAATAATAAAAACAGTGGATCGAACCGACCGGACAACCGGATTCTGGATAAAGAACCAATCTCAAAACACCCAACGTGACACTGTCCCCAAGTTTTTATTCTACTTTTATTCACACGGACCTCTTTGTGCTGCCGAACTGCTGCCAATGTACCAAGGTATAGTAAACAAGAAAATGAATCATGGTTATAAATCATGGTTAAAAAACATGATTAAAAGTTCAGACTTGTTATATTGTATTTATTTTTATTTTATTTTATTTATGCTTGAACGAGTCCGATCGCTAGTCCGATTCCTATGTTTCTTTGCGATGGTCAGGTGAATCATCCTCTTTTTTGCTTCCTACGTGGTGGCAACACGAACAATGTTCGCTTTGGAAGAATTGGGACGAATGGGGAACGGGTTAGGATTTACTGTAATATTAAAACTAACCGCGTAATGGATGTTGCTTGCAATTATTTACATTCTGAAGGTTCATGTACTGAGCGCTGAGAATGTAAGTACACTTGCATGCTGTCAGTGCTCTCAGCCTTCCCAACCCCTCTCATTAAGAACAAAAATGTGCCCTCCCGTGTGCACTGCCTTGGGCCACTTCCTGCACCAAAGGGGGGACTCTTCTTATACTCTAATTGACTACCACGAAAGTCTTAAAAGATATCTGTCGTTATCCGCCCAAGTGCCAAGAATCTTCCATTCTTCCATGCACCGTCTCTTTCCTATTGACGACGTAACTTTTGGCAAATTGCACTGTACTGGTACACGTACATAGTACACTACGGAAGCAACCCGAGCACACTAGCTTTCGCAAGCCAACCGTTACATTACGTCCTGACATCCCCAAATTCCCCAAGCTTTTTGCGTCTTAAAAAAACAGGGAGTCTTGCACCCTGCTGTTTTTGTTGTTTGGCTCCCAAGCTCATTTATACTGCATAGTACAGTACACTACGTACCGTACCCCGAATCAAAAGCTAACCCAAATGGGGACTTCTTGGTATCCTAAAGGCACCATATAAATAAGCTAGCACCATAGGAACCCCATGGAATCCGTATAGCTCGTCTTCCTCTTTGTAGCTTAAGCCGAGTCAAGTCAGCCGGTGTAAGTACCGCGTATGGTACACATACCTTTTGAGTATTATCTGTTGCTTTTGCCTTCTTCCAGAGTCCAAGGACGAGCACCAAGAACTTAATTATATGGCTACGAGCAAAAAAAGGCAAAAGGAAAGAAATACTAAACAGAACTGTTTAACGAAAAGGTAGTGACAAAAAAGTTCCACGGTTCTATGGACGATTTATGTTTGTTTTCAGAATTCTCCTTAATGTATATGAGGATACATGGGAACCCCGGCTTTGACTTGCCTTACTAAAAAAAGGACAAAAAAGAACCCATTAAGCGATCATTTCACGCAATACTGGCGATCTAGCCCAAGTTGGGGACGCAGACGAATCCAAAACCGCAGATGCACAAGGGGAAGTGAGCTAAGTATGTTAAAAGTCGCGCAATAACTTTCAACTTCCACACCAACCGTCTTTCCCATACCTTTCAAGGCTAATAATAAAGGACGGTTTCCCACATCTTTATTTTACGGAAAAATATCCTTGTGGTCGGTCGTCTTTCCTTGTGTCACCTTCAACTTTTTATGTACCCATATATAGGCGGTTACATGTCAACCGATCCCCCAAAATGTCCCAAAATTTTCAAAGAAAGTCAAAACTTTCTTCCAAATATTTCTTAGAGGGATCTATGGTCCCCTACATTTTGACAACAACATTGTCAATAATTTCCTGATAAAAACCTGCCCTAACCTATACATTACATGGCGTTTTTCTTGTTTTGCCCTTCTACATCCTTAAAAATTGCTTTGAATGTACTTCCAGACGCCGCCAAGTACTTCCAAATTTTACCGCCCCATTTAGGAACCCAAAAATATGCCAAGGATTGTTGCAGCATCATGCTCTGCTGGCTATTGAGTACAAATTATAGATCACAAAACGATAGGCCTTTTCACGGCTCTATTTTTATGTAATTTTTTCTAATGTATTTTCTACCTTTGAAAATGTTCCCGAGGACGGGACCGGACCGGACGGTTTAGAATCATAGTATTTGAATTTCGAATTCACCTGCAGCATTAAAAAATTGGGTGGAAATCGTTTTCCAGGTCATGAAGATATAGAGCTGGCGTCAAAGAAAAGAGAATGGGCCTCTCTTAATGATCCTGGGAATAATTCGGAAGTTGACAGTGGACAATGGGAAACCGCGTATTTATACAAAAGCTTTCCGGGAGAGAGTTTTATCGAATCGGGGCCATTGTCCACGTCCGCTTGTTGTAGCTTGACCACGTGGAAAAGATTTCCCACTCCTTTAAGGAGTCTCGTTAGGGAAAAGTAAAGAGAAAACAAGAAAACCTTGCTTCCACCCTCTAGTTTAGTTACGCGAACCATCCCATCCCCTTTCTCTTGTTTCCGCGCTCTCCATTGAAGTTAAATGACTATTCCCATTAACGAGGGTAGGGTTTTTCTGTTCCGTTCCGTCTCAAGATGGTCATCCAAGCGAATCTTGTTTCTTTCCTTTCTGTCTCGCACCTTTTTTCTTGCTTAAGCCAGAATTCGCTGAAAAAAAGCTTCAAATTCCCGCGCTTGTGTACTGAGCTCCAAGTTTACCAGTTGGTTGAACTTTGGCGCTCACCGATGGTTAAGCGGAGCGCAGTAACAATGTGCAACTTTGCAAACTGGACCGTTTCGCCCTTTTCCTGTTAAGAAGGAAAAAATGGAACAGAAATGAGAGAAAAAAGACGGGTAACGTATACGCTGTAGTTTCTGCATCTGGCGGAAAGAAAAAACGGACAAGTCCCAGCTGAATGTCCAAATGCCAAGTTTTTTCAAGCATTTCCTCTCTTGCAATCTGCACTTTCGCCTCACTTGTCATGAGCGAAGAGGGTCAGTTGTTTGTTCAGTTCAGTTGTTTCAGTGGGTCCTTGTTTCAGTTGTTCAGTTGTTTCAGCGACTCTTGTCCATGACTTGGTCCAACTCAAAGTCATACGTCGCCTGGAATAGAAACAGTCGACACTATACTTGAGAGCAATAATACAAAACACACTACTACGTACAGTACTCTCCATTTGCTTTAGGGAACGAAATCTCCCTTATTCGTCGCTAACCCCAGTAGTAAACGCACATTTCCCGCGCTCCCAGAACATGCCCAACAGGAAATCCGGCGTCCATTTTAGTGGCCTAAAGCACGCCTAAAGTGGGCGCCTCGAAGAAGTTTTGTTAAGTCTTCTTCTAACTTATTATACGACTCCCACATAACGTATCCGGTGTCTGAGTTTCCTTTGGCAATCGTCTCATCCTCTTTTTCTACTCGGTCCCCCCCTGCGTAATAATATGTAATAATAGTACTACTATAACGATCAAAACTGTCACTGTCCAAGGTCTGCAACGCTTTGGCTCTTAAAAAACTTGAAATGCTTATCTGCAGTGAAATTTTCCCAGAGTCAAAGTCAAGAGTCTACTAGCAGTAGGAATAGTTTAAGGCAGGAAAAGACAAGTTGGCAGACCGATTCTTTTTTCTTTAAGTACTTGTTCTTAGCAGGCGCAGCTAACTAGAAGCTTGCGGAAGATGTAGCGATATTTTCAACTACAATGCTAATTGAACGGCTCTTTGTCCCGTAGGTCCGGGGTACGGTCTTAACCTCTAAGTCTTACCTCTCAAGTTCTTTTCGCATTTTGTTTACGAAATCCTGCTGGCTATATACAGGAAGCTGAAAAGACCAAAAAACAAAAGGGTCTTGCATTATTCGGTGCATGCAAAATGCGCTATATCCCAAGCTTTTTGTCTGTTTGTGTTGTTCTTTTTTGGGGAAAAAATAAAATAAAAGCAAAGTTCTGCCCCAGGTTAAAGGTCGCCTTTACATGAGAACCAGCAGTCTCAAAAGAATCTGGCATGAAAATGGGAACTTTTTCTTTTTTAACCCAGTAGAACTAATTACAAGGGCAAGCATATCCGTATACACTTACACACGAACGCCTGTGAAACCCCTTTCTTTCCTTTTGAGGATGCGCTGCACCCAAAACGAGAGGGAAAACTTGTGAAGCGGGAGAAGACGACGCTTGGATAAGTTGCCAGCTTGCCACGAACTTCTCACACCTTTCTTTCTCCACGAGACGTACAGTACTTGATGCTTGCTTGAAGAGCCGTGCTCAAACCCTTGGATTTTTCGACTTTCATTGTTAGAAACGAACGATTTCAAGCTCCAACCCTTGGATTTTTCGATTTTTCATTGTTAAGAAACGAACGATTTCAAGCTCCAACCCTTGGATTTTTCGACTTTCATTGCTAGAAACGAACGATTTCAAGCTCTATTCTCTATATGATGAGTTAAAACGTTCGAATACGTTTGAATATATACGGCTGGGCGCGTTGCTAAACCCCTCCCTGACATAACAAAAGATACGGAGTACTTTTACCCCTACTCGATCAACAGAAAACCCTTTTGATTATAGGTGAATAGGGTCTGGGTGGGTCCCCCCTTTCACGCATCGTTTTTGGCGAACATTTTGCGTTTGGGCTAATATTCTCGCCCTTTTTAATTGGCTTTTGCTCCATTCTTGTGCTCTTGGGCTTTGGACTCTGCAAAACGTTTCTTGGAACTAGGGATTCAGACTTTCCTAAGAAAACTTTCCATTGATTTTCGTGAAAATATCTTCCGAAGCAATCTGCTGGCCAACTCCCTTAATGTTCTGCTTGAAGGAGTTGTAGTCCCGTCACCCCTCTTCATTCAAGTCCATCTATAAAAGCGTTGTGCATCAATGACCGTGTATTGGGAGAAAAAATGTCAAAAGTTTTTATGACAAACCTCTCTTTTTTGTGCATGTCTGTCTATGAGTGTCCGTATGTGTGTCCAAAAAAGCTACACCCAGACTCAATGATACATGTCACATGGTGGCTAAGCCCTCAACATGTTTTTATTTTTTTACACCACACAATAAAGTCAAGTCGAGCATCAAAAAGGTGGGTTACGATGGCTCGCAGACCGCATCGCGTGAAAGACCTCAAAAATGAAAGTGAAAATCTGAGAAAGAAACATGACAAAAAAAAAGAAAATCGCTCACGAGAGTTTTGACACATGCGAGACAAGGAGCCTCGCAGCTTAAAAGGTGAGATGTGAACACGTTAGGTTATATATATCTTAAAAACCAAACAAAAAAATATGAGTTTGTGGAACCTTGAAGTGCCTTGAAGCTTCTTCCACCACAGGAAAGTCAAGGAAAGTTTTTGTCCTTACATGCGGTTAAAGGTTTTTCTTTTTTTTCTCTGTTTAACCTGTGTGAATCATTCTCGACATCCCAACAGTGAATCTTGCCTGCAAGCGTACAACATAAGGCTGTTTTCCCTTTCGCTACGCCATTAAAACTCCAGAAAAAAAGGTTTTCACAACAATGGCAATGGCTTTTGACGCACATTTTGGAGTCTGAATAATGCAGTCATAACATTACTCCGGTTTAAAACTTTTTAAAATCCGTTTTTGTTGCAAAGCCTTTATTTTTTTACATTTTTCATTGCCAAAACTCTTAGCCTTTTTGGCCCTTCTAATTACGTAAATCAGAGGTCCGTATCCAAAGGTAGTTAAAATAAGTTCCGCTCCAGCAGGGAGGACCTTACCCCCCTTTGCCTCTTTTTTTCTTGTAATTTGCCGCAATTCTTGCATAAACGCTCCGTTGTATTGCTAATTACAAAGGGAACAATAAAAAACACGATATTCAAGAAATAACCGCATTTGAAGCAAACCAAAGAAACTTTCTTGACAGTGTGGCTGTACGGCTATTCTTAAAACCCCCAATGTGGTTCAAGGATGACCACCTGCGCCTTATTTGTCAACCTGGCTCTGTAAAACTCCTTTTGGAGGCTGTTAAAGAAAAGTAAGAAAGAAAAAGTTGAATAAATTAAGTAGCCTCTGAGTTTTCGGTTGTATAGTATAGTATTTTTTGTATTTTTAGGGGTCCGCAGCTTGTGCCCGGGAAAATAGCACCAGTCTTTCTCTTTTTGGCTCGCTCCTGCCGTTATTATGGGCTCCCACTCTATAGTATAGTGTAACTTGCGCGCCACACCTGTTCAACAGCCCCTGCACAGAAAAAGAACTCCACCTGAGCTTTTATAGTAACTGCTCCAAACCGTGCCTCGTCCTCCTCCTTATACTGGTATAATAAGGGTCTCTGCGTTTTCGAGGGCTCGAGTCGAGAAAACTTTAAGGGTCTTGGCATCTTTTCTTATACATCCCAAGGTCTTTTTGGAAAGCACCAAATGCACTACGCTAAATGTATAGTACGAAGCAAGCAGCAGCAGGCCCCCTGAAAACTGTTTCGCTATTATAGTTTCGAAAGAATAGAGAGAGGGAGATATTCTATTCGAACTTTTCAATTCACGGGTAGCAGATGCAAACTTATGTTCCTTTGGGGGTTTCTTTAAGGNTTAAGCAAACGGTCCACGTTTCTTCTTCGTTTTCCGGGGCGTTTTTTTCCCCTTTACAAAAACCAGATGCCTCTATTGTAAATGTCTTCGCTATTGTAGTTAACACCAAGAGATGAAAAGCTATTTGAAGTCATAACTGAACGTTGGCTTTATGATAATCATGCCGAAGAGAATTGAACCGAACTCTAAAGCAACCAAACTAAAGCACCATTACTTATTTTATTAGAATAAGTACTACTACTAATAATACTAGTAGACGGTCCTTAGTATTGTTCAAGTTTTATTTCTTATACCCAACTCCTCACCCCAACCCTTTTTATGAAGAAATAAACGACCTTAAGCCTATACGCCATATTTTTTTAAGTCTATTATTATTACTATTAATAATTATAGGCTGTTGTAACAATCATGTCACGTCGTTATACCTTAAATAATGCATTAAACAAGAGGAAATAATACAATTATAGGACAGTAGATGCCGCTTATTGTGATCACGTTGTCAGGTACGGGATGTATAGTACTTATAACCGAAAATCGGAAATATGCAATAGATTAATCGGCGCGTGAAACGAACTGGCTTGTTTAAACCATAAAGAAACAAAGCATCGTATACTTTTCGACAATTTCCCACACGTTTCCTTTTTCTAGATTCACTATAGACTCGTTGTTTATTTCGTAACGATTTTTCAAAAATTTTGATAGAGATGATTGAGGAATTCCTAACTTAGCGGCCGCTTTCCTTTGTGGCAAATCTTTTAAATTTAACTCGTCATAAGTTTCAATGAGTCGCAACTTCTCTTTTACATTTAAATCAACTCTTCTTGTTCGTCGCCATTTTTACATAACCACCCGTCTAAAACACAACTAACACTGCGACTTTGAAGCCTACTCCTACGCTTAGGTATTAGGGTTATCAACACGATATCCCTTCTAATTTCCCTAGTCAATTAAAGGAACTGGTCATTCAATTGAATAACCTGCTCATTTAATTGACTGGAGAGTCTAGAATTAAGGGATTTTCCCCTGAACGTATAGTAGCAGGCTAGAAATGACAGGATTGGTCAAAACTACGTAAAAGCAATGTCATTGGTCAATATGCGAGTCTGTAGCAATCAACACAGAAATTTCGTTACTGTACATGTGAAAGCTCTTTTGAAATTGATTCCAGTATCCAACAGTCTGATTCTAATAACCGATTAAAATGCTGTGAATTTTATCCTTTTGAATCGGTCCTTAAAATTTGATTCCATAAAGCGGCTGATTCTAATGGCCAGTGATCACAATAAGCGGCCACGCTTTTGCCAGAAAAGATTCGCTACTCTTGTTGACTCCGCGATAGTAGTAATCGGGTTTGGATTGTGTTATGTGGATCGTAAGTACTGCCCTCGTTATGTGTTCATAAGATATCCATAATACTTTTCTTCATTGTTAAGTTTTTCGTTTATTTCTTATTCGGTTTGCCTATTGAGGTATTAAGGGTTTAAAGATTTTTTATGGGAGGGACAAAAAATCAATTTCTTGGTAAAGTGCTCTACAATGTCGTTTTTCTTACTGTTCTTTTTCTAACCTTTTTTGCTAACTGCGCATCCGAAAGCCTAAAAGCAAACAAGCGAAGCGAGACACAAAACCTGTAAATTCTTTGTCCTCCTGAGACTAGTTGGTATTTTATCTTTTTACTTGCTTTTCTATAGGTTATTGAGTTAAGTCATGAGGTTATTTAAGCGCCGAGGATCGGATCCTGCCCCTCAACTCGTGAGCCTCGCACCTTTGCCAACGCCTGGCGACCAAACTCCCCCTCCTAAATATGCACAAGACGCTTATCAGACCGTTACCGCCCTACCGGCAATGGTTGTTGAAGAGAATCACAGAAAAGGTAACAAAAACGGTTCCTTTTTTCTATCAACGTCCAATTCGTTTCCCCCAACCTCGTTCTTCTTACTAAAAAGGTTACTTTCTGCTCTATAGGGTTTCTTACGTGGGGGAGGCGCGTGGGGCGAAAGTTGGATCAATTACGACGAGGGGATTCACGCGAACGTTTATCGTTCCCCTTGGACTCGCGTCTCCCGCT
The DNA here is from genome assembly GCA_022832235.1 of Lepidurus couesii. Classification (NCBI taxonomy): domain Eukaryota; kingdom Metazoa; phylum Arthropoda; class Branchiopoda; order Notostraca; family Triopsidae; genus Lepidurus; species Lepidurus couesii. The sequence goes on along the minus strand of JAGJRP010000224.1, from coordinate 19,462 downwards.
GCATCGAAGCCTCTCAACAGATTGCGACATAGCCTCAGCAGAAGTACCCCCTGATTCCGCTTCTTCGAGCCACAACCCAGACGATGTGTTTTTCCCGTCTTACTCGCCCTCCCAACTTAATCGGGGCCGGAATAGTCGACCTCACCACGGTCGACCTCATGCCCAACGCCGCCCTCCCGCCAGTAAGGCTTCCCAATTAGTGAATCCCAAGATTCTATTCCGCAGCTCCTCCACTTCCCAGCTGTCGAGTTACTACCGGTGCGATGACCCGAGCGAAGGTTTCAACCTTATTCATCTCAGTTTGGCGGCTACCGAAGGCTCTTTACCTCTACTCCCGCAACAAACACCACCCCCATTGGCCGTACACCAGGCACGGGTCATTTGCGCCCCCGGTTCGCTCCCGCTCAAAACTGTCAGTTGCGAGAACATTAGCACCTTAATCTCAACCTCGTCGTCCTTAGTAGTCGATCGTGCAGACCCTTCCACGGGTACTAATGGCCCGCATAAAAAACCCGGCTTCCCTTATGCCTTTTTGCGTTCGCGCTTAACGTCGCTGCCCGAAGAACACCTGCACAACCATCACCCGACCAAAGTGGAGCGGCACGCTTCCTTCACCCATCCATCTAGTAGCTTAAGCAGCCACAGTAATAGCAACAACAACTCGGGTTCCGTGTCATCCATCAGTTCCATCCTTACGTGCCCACCCACCACCAGCACGCCTGCATCTTCGACTTCCTACGATGTCAAGCAGATTAAAGCCAAGATGCATCGCATGTATCACGAAGGATCTCTATTGCATCCAAACTCACGGAGCCTGTCCACCTCATGCATAGCCAAGACCCCTCGGCGGCCGGCGCTGTCTTTGAACCACTATCTCCAACCGTTCGACTCGGGTGACCAGTCGAACGATTTCCGCTCCCGGTCGGCCACCAAATCCGAGAGGGAGCGCTGCTGTACCAAGAGCAATAGTTTCTCGCTGGGGCTACCCAATCACTCCGCGAGTTTGTATAACGAATCCGGGTACGACAGCGACGCGTCCAAGAAGTCACACCAAACGCGGCGTACACACTCGCCCTCGCACCATCGACGCTTCCTGGATGACGCGGACAGTGGTATCGAGAAGGAAAACTCGGACTCGAGCTCGCTCAACGGGTCCGATGTGAGTAGCAGTGGCTGCGGTTGGGAAGGGTCCGAGTTGTCCACCGCAGCAGCTACCCATTCGACCCCGTTGCGAGCCTTTGACGGAAACGGACCGAATGCATTAGAAACGCCGACTTTCCCTTTGGATTTAGCCCGGCTATCCACCAGTTCCCATACCTTATCGCCCATCAACTCATTATCGGGCAGCGAACCCGTCCGGAATAAACCTGTCACAGTGTGGGACACGCTTCGCCGAAGAATCTCCGGTGACAAGGTTAAAGCGGACGGCGGTCACTCGAGCATAAGAGACCGCGAAACGGTACCGAGTTCCCCTACCAAAGACACTACGCCATGTAGTCGTACTAGTACTAGTGCATCCGGCAAAAAGACGATTCATCATTTCATTCGTGGTCAGGCCAGGTCGGCTTCCTTCGGACGTGGAAATACACAGTCAAACCTCACCCACCGGAGGTTCAGCTGGAACAACAACCAGCCAGCTCAAGAGCAACCTCAACCTTCATCTTTACTTTCAACTCCCTCGTTTTCGCAGAATGAGCTTTCCCATTCCGTACCTAATTCCCCAGCTTTGATGAGTCGCGAGTTGCCGCACTTTCGGGTCGGAGGTCAAGTCTGTCGCTCATCTTCCCATCATCCCATGGATGACGGCCAACAGCCGGCAGGCAAGACGCTCTTGCCCTCTGCTTCACTGCCTCCTTTACCTTCTACACCCATTAAGCAGTATCGCATGTTGCGCCTCATGAAGGATCCAGCCGGGGAACTGGGCATTTACATTTCCAACAAAAAAGTGGCCGAAAACGCCATGCCGGGCTACATCATAGCCCACATAGAGCCTGGAGGACCAGCTGACAGGTAATAAAAAATACATAAATAAAATGAAACGACGCTTGGCCTTGAATTAGAAAGCAGGCAGCCCTAAGCGCAACCTCAACCGTAAATTTTTTATGCATTTTTTAGAGATGGACGACTTTGTGTCGGTGACGAGATAATCAATATAAATGGGAAGCGACTCCGGGGTGTGGATTTGAGCCAAGCCCGGATGTTATTGTGCGACACCCCGCAGGAAGTTGATGTTGTGATTGCGCGGGATGTACCCGTTCTTTTGCCCTCACCACCCAGCTCAAACCATCTCCAGCCTGCGAACAACATTTCCTCCATCACCAGCAGCACCACTCTTTCTCCAGCCGGTTCAAATCACGATGAAGAGAAACACTTGGGACCGCAAGCAGCAGCAGCCAAGCAAGACGTTGGCACGTCCAGCGCGGAACTGTTGCCTCCGTGCACCGACAAGGGTTCATCAGCAGAAGAGAGCCGGCGTTCATCAGCTTTGTTGCTTCCTAACAGTCGCTTGTGTGGTGATTACAGCCACTTAAGCTCGGAGGCTGATGAGGCGACCACCGCGGAGAGGCAAAGAGAACGAACCACACAGCTTTCCCACAATATTGTGGACGCAGTTCAGCCTATTACCAATGACGTCATCAGCCCAAGGACTGTTTCGGCGGCGAGCAGCGAACGTTCTGTCGTCGTCCAAGATAAGCGGAGATCCAAGTGCTTGTCTATGGCCATTCACACAGTCATCTTCCAGAAAGGATCTCGCAAAAAGAGCTTGGGCTTTAGCATCGTGGGAGGAAGGGATTCGCCCAAGGGGAATATTGGTATTTTTGTAAAGACCATATTCCCCACAGGTCAAGCGGCCGAAGAAGGGAAATTGCAAGTTGGGGATGAAATCGTGGCCGTGAACGACGACTCTTTGATGGGGTTATCGCATGCAGAAGCTATCGCTATCTTCAAAAGCATTCGTTCAGGAGATATTGCGCTAACTGTAGCTCGTCGAGGTTCCGTAAAGTAAAAGGTCATACAAATTTTAATGTCTGTTCCGTCTCTTCTATAAGATAAGATGTGAAATTTAGTAAAAATGTTTTAAAAATACTCCCGAGTTACTTGTCAGAGATTACCCCACTGCAAAAACCTTGTACAAAATGCAATACATATATATGCATGTTTCCAGTAAATTTTCTGCCTTACTTTCATGAACCATGAAATGAACGATGAAGTGACGATACGACTTCTTCGCTTGACATTACGCCACTAATTTGGTCCCATAAATAATAACTAATTCGAAATTATGGAAACTTAATAAAATTCTTTGTGGTAAAAAAAAACAAGGATCATGCATGGTTGTTTAACCGATTTTTGGCGCCCGTGAAGCGTTCTTAGCGCCCACAAACGGAGATACGTAGAAATTCTTTGTTGCCTTCTCTGTTCTTTTGCACTAGATGGCTGTGTTGGCACTTGTAACAAAGGAATCTGTAAATATTATTAATACTTTATAATTCGCCCCTGTGTAGTTGATTGAAAAAAGTAAAGCTAGGAACTTGTAATGAGAACGCGATCATTTGTTGTTCATTTCTGTGTAATTTTATTTTAGGCGTCAACATTAGTCATTCCTAAAAGAACAAGAGCTAATAACTAATCCGTCATCGATGGTTGAGTGTTAAGCCTGGTTTGGGCTGGCCGAAGGATGTCTGATTCAGGACTTGGAGCATGGCCATTTGGAAGACCCACGTCATTTAGAAGATGCAGTCTATTCCTCAGGGAGAGAGATAGTTATCCTGGTGGACCTCATTTGGATGAAACCAACCGCTTTTCAAGCTCCGATGAATGTTTTTCCTTCGCCCATGAGGGTCATGCCGAACTAGTTTTGAAGAAAATGGAATCTCTTTTAAAGTCGCAGACGCTGACGGATGTTGTATTAGTCGCAGGTTAATCTAGTTAGCATATTTTGTCTCATTTTGATTTTATTTTGTACTGTATTCCCACTTAAACAATAGGTTCGAAAAGCATTCCCGCTCATCGATTGGTGTTGAGCTCGGCCTCGGATTATTTTGCTGCCATGTTCACCAACGACGTACGAGAGTCTAATCAAAATGAGATTGTCATGAGAGACATGGATCCGGAGGCTCTATACGTTCTAGTTAATTATTGCTACACAGGTATAAATCGTTTCGTTGGCTTATAAGAGTAAACACGTTTATTTTAATAAGCACATTAGGTTTTACAAACTCACGCAAAATTATTCCTTTTGGTGTATTTATAGGGAAATTGGAATTGCAAGAAGACAATGTGGAATCTCTCTTGGGCACAGCTTGTCTGCTCCAGCTGCCAGAAGCTGTTGAAGCCTGTTCTCAGTTTTTAATCAAGCAGCTGCATCCCTCTAATTGCTTAGGCATTCGCCACTTTGCAGACACTCAATTCTGCAGCGAGTTGTACAAAATCTCTCACAATTATACCACGGTACGTTTCTTCTTACCTGGCTTACACTTCCTTAAACATTTAAGAACGTTTGCGTTGAATAGGAACATTTCATGGATGTAATTGGTAATCAAGAATTCCTACTTTTACCTGCCGAAGAAGTTGAGAAACTCCTCGCTTCAGATGATCTGAATGTTCCCAACGAGGAAGTCATCTTCCAAGCGTTAATGCTTTGGCTGCGTCATGACTTGCCTATTCGTAAGAAGGACTTGGGTGGATTGCTATCGCTCGTCAAACTTCCGCTGCTTTCCCCTCAAGTAATGAATAGATATCCTGACTTGTTGAAATTCTCATTTCCAGCTTGGGGTTTTCAATCTTTTCAGTTCATTGCCGATCACATTGAAGCAAATCCCGTATTTAAAGAAGATCACGTCTGCCAAGAACTGATTGTAGAAGCTCTCAAATACCATGTTCTTCCCGAACGACGTTTTACCCTCCAATCCTCTCGCACGCGTCCCCGGAAATCCACCGTGGGTTTTCTCTACCTCGTCGGTGGCATGGATTCCAACAAAGGTATATTAAAGCTAAGTAAAGTACCAATCGATTACTTCCTTTTCGTAATAAAGACACCTCTGTTTCTCTCTTTATGCTTTGAAGACGGTCTAAAATGTCTACCTAATTTTTAAGGCGCTGTCAGCATGGATCGATACGACTTGAGACTCAACACGTGGAGTTCTTTTGCCAATTTGAGCGGAAGACGACTCCAATTTGGGGCCGCGGTATTGGATGGACGGCTTTTAGTGGTAGGAGGTCGGGACGGGTTGAAAACCATGAATACCGTCGAGTGCTTGGATCAAGCCACCAAACTCTGGTCTTCTTTGCCTCCCATGGCCACTCAGCGGCACGGACTAGGTATTGCCGTCCTCGACGGCCCTACTTTGTATGCCATAGGTGGCCATGATGGTTGGAGCTACCTTAACACGGTCGAAAGATGGGACCCCATTAGTCGCCAGTGGAGTTTTGTCGCCCCGATGTCAACTGCACGCTCGACAGCAGGTGTAGCTGCGTTGAACGGAAAGTAAATAACTAAAAAGTTTGATACGTTTGTCCTTGTTTATATTTGGGGACTTTTTTCGTTGGTTAATTGTCCTTTCCTTTTGAAGGTTGTATGTGATTGGAGGACGTGATGGCAGCTCTTGTTTGCGAACAGTCGAATGCTACAACCCACATACTAATCGTTGGGCCCCAGTTGCCCCCATGTCCCGCAAACGTGGAGGTGTGGGAGTGGCTGTCCTCAATGGATATTTGTACGCTTTAGGCGGGCATGACGCACCTGCTTCCAACCCGTCCGCCTCCAGATTTGATTGCATTGAACGGTACTTACCCTTCCTTCGCTTTAAATGAGTGATGCAATGAATGTGCAAGTGGCTAAATGGTTTTCCATCCGGTTTGGGATGAATTTTTTTCTCATTTTTTTTTTCTTTTTTTGGTCGCGAAATTTTGCAGATACGATCCTAGTACTGATACGTGGACGACGGTGGCCTCGATGAGTGTTGGCAGGGAAGCGGTAGGAGTGTGTGTGCTTGGAGATCGTTTGATAGCCATTGGAGGCTACGACGGGCAACAGTACTTATCGCTGGCCGAAGCTTATGATCCCCAGACTAATGAGTGGCAGCCGATAGCTCCGCTCCTGAACGGCCGCGCAGGAGCTTGTGTAGCCGTCATGAAGCACTAATCTATAGTCATTTTTCTTTTTCTTTTATACTACATCGCAGCTACAGCTAAGGCATCCTTCCTTTCTTTTTACGCTATCATTGTTGGAAAAGAGGAAAAAGTGTATTGATTTTCTTGGGAAGTGAAAAGGAACCTTGTGTGGTAGAATGTATATATATATAGCGCTGTGATGTTTCAAAAAGGATCTCTTTTCCAAATGTTAGTGTCTACATTCTTTATTCACTTGTTCTGTATAGGAACTTGTTTTTTACGTAATGCTGGTTCTATACAGACAACACAAAATATAGAAAAAGTGTGCGTGTATTATTTTGCATATCGATAAAAATTGTGTGTACAAAGTTGGGGGAAGACGAAGGGATTCGTAATATTTATACGTTCAAGGAATGATTTGACGTATGTGCGTTTTTGCATATACAGTGGGAAGAAGAATGGGATGCACTTTTTCCGCTTTTCCCGTGTTCGGAGTCGTTTTTTTCTGTTTACTTTCTCTAGTTTCGCGGGCAGCGTAAGCAGAAAAGCCGCTGAAGATCACGGGACTCCAGTCCGTGGTAAATCGACAGATGCTGGGACGTGGTTTGCGTGATGATTGGAGTGCCAATTAAGCAGGAAACCGAGATATTCGTATCGCATGGGTCACATTGGGTCACTACAATCTCGGGCGGAAAGAGCAACCCGTGAGCTCTGATTGAACTGCCCCGTGTTTTGCTGACACGATTTCCTGACATTTTGCTACTGGGCGCGATCACAGTAGGCATAGCCCCCAGCACTTGAAAGAACCTTTGCTGACGTTTTTTCCTTCTAATCAGAAGTTTGTCTCTGGTGTGAACGAGGAGTGTGCGTCCAAAATGTTTGTTTTTCCAACGTTATCAACTGGCACATAAACTAAAGACCACGAATGATTAATAGTAGCGTAGTGAGCTAAGTTTGTCTGTTGGCGAGGTCTGAGCAGGTACTGTGACAATGCAGGTTTGAGTAGCTCGTTTGCTTTAAAGCCCTTTTTAGTCATACGGTTTTATACGCAGGTTTCTCTCTCGTCCGGCTCATGCTCCTATAGTTCGGTTGACGTCATCCTTGACGTCAGAGCCCCGTACCGCTTTCTGGAACCGCTTACCTGCTTTCTGTACCGCTTTTCTGGCATACATGAACAGATTACTCAGTGTTATAAATCGGAAAAGAATTGGAGTCCAAGCTTTTGCAGACGATTTGCTTTTCGACACTTCAGGATCATCCAGCGAATGCAACGTAAAACTACTTGCAAACAACCTTCATGCACTTGAAAAGTGGGGAAGAATTTGGGACTAGAGTTTTCTAAAGAGAAAACCGAACTCATACACTTCTCAATGAGAAGATCTATCGAGAATGCGCCACTCCTATGGGAGACAATCACGGTTTATCCGAAGCAGTGTTCCGGAACTTCTTTTTTTCCGGAACGTCGTTCTCTATCGTTCTTTGGTCAACTTCTGTCGCTCCGTTCCGTTCTATTTTGGCAAAATTTTCAAAAGAACTAGTTCCGAACAGTCGTTCCGCCCTTACCTTAAAGATCCGTTCTGTTCCAGATCCGTTCCTCTCAAAGATCCGATCATTTTATGGAAAACAATTTTCCAACTCTATAAAAAGTTTTTAAGCCTGGCGACTAGACGGCCCAAACACTAGATTGCCTAGCCACTAGATGGCGCGATATGGGAACGGTATGGGAACCAACCAGGGCAAGTTTTGCAGCACTGACTTTTTTGGCGGTGCAGGAAGTTCAGTGCTGTTTGTTTACGCGCGAAATATGAATACGGAAAGCCGACAAGTGCTAATTTCTCTTCTTTAAGAAGAAATTTCATCTTTCAGCTTTACACAGAAATTTTATCCCGTTTTTATGCTTGGTTTACCATCCCTATTGCGCACAAAATCTGGAAATAAAAAGAATTCCTCCATGTTTACCAGACAAGGACGGAACCCGCGCGTTTCCTTGGTCTCTGTTTTGAACTGCGTTCTAGGAACCAGCACAGTGTTGTGGCATCACGGTGTGGAAAACTCGAAAAGTAGTGCAGCACCTAACCCGCACTCAGTTTTCCCAAGGAAAAACGCTATAAGCTGGCCTCGAACACATACAACTTACGCACCACCTCCCACGTTAAACTGGCACGTGAGGTTTGGCACGCCAAACGATAGTATAAGCTGGGAAAGTCCCCGAATAATACTATACTAATAATTGCACGAGTTCGGAGTCGTACTTCAAAATATATATGAATACTGGAATAACAAACTGCTCCTAATTGTAGACTTTCGGGAGACGGTTTTGCTACGAGCTTGGATAGATCCCGATAGGGCGCTATGAAGAAGGAGGACAGGAAGAGAGCCCTCTATGTGTACATTTCATCCTGTCTTGTGGTGCGAATAAAGCACCAACGTGTATGACAGTGTTTATTTTCTTCGTTTAGTTTTAGGTTAATCGATAAAGTTGTATTGCAAGTATCCACGGTAACTTATATACAACAAGACCGGTATATTACGTTCGCTGACTCTCGCTCGGGAAACAATCAAGTATCACTAGAAGGGAAGCAGGTTACTTGTAAGTGTACTTTTTAGCTTTAAGTTTACCCTTTTCACTTGGTGACGAAACTATTATCAGTGTATTTTTGCCTGCGATAACACTAACACAGCTAAGATGGAAGACAGCGAAACTCAAGAGGAAGAGATGACAGTACTTTCGAGTATTTACGAGAAAGAAGTTTTCCAAGCTGACACGTTGATCAGCCCGATATGTGGACGTCTCGTAGCTAAGCCTGACATCTCAGCAGAATTTTACCAGATCGTGTGCAGAGTGACAGAAAACGGTAAACTTTAATAAGCTCAGCAAATTTGTTTATAGTGTATTATTTATCTGTAGGTGATAACGACAAACTTGAAAACCTATTCAAGCTAGATGTCCAGCACCTACCTCCAATAATTCTTCACTTTCGTTTGCCTGGGGATTATCCTAGCATGAGCGCTCCCAGCTACACGTTATCTTGCAAATGGCTGGGTCGTCAAGAACTATCTAAACTTTGTAACGAGCTAGATCGAATATGGGAGGAAGAGTTCAAAGGCAGACCCGTTTTGTTCGAGTGGCTCCAATTCTTGCAAGAACGAGGGCTAACTTACTTGGAAATTCCGAAGGCCTATGACATGACCTGGTTTTACCAACGCCGTAAAACTCTGTCGCGAAATGCATCGCAGCGGCTGCTAACCCAAGAGTTAGAAGCTAGTAAAGCAGCATTGACCAAAAATGACGTACTCGCTAGTCCTTCTGAAATGGATACATGTCAGGAAAATAACCTTTGCAAACAGAATAGTGCAAGCTCGGCCAGACGTTGGCCAGCTCAGCGATTAGATAGGCGTACAGTTCAAGATGTTAGCCCTGAAGTAGATCTTTTGCCAGTCATGCTGGACTACGATACGACTGTTCGGCAGGAGAAGTTTGAAGCGGAATATCACCTTTGCAATATATGTTTTGAAGACAAACAAGGGTCGCGGTGCCTTAAATTTGTGGGTTGTGATCACCTGTTCTGCAAAGACTGCATCAAGGGGTATTTAGAAGTCAGCATCCAAGAAGGAAATGTGGTTGAGTTGAAATGTCCTGGAGTGAAGTGCCCTTCGCTAATTTTGGCCTTCCAGGTACAATTTAAATTCCAATTCCCTATTGTATAATTAAAAGGTCCATTTTAATTCGATTTTTGTGTCCTTAAAGGTTCGTGATTTGGTGGAGCCGGAGATTTATGCGCGCTATGATGCTTTATTACTGGCTTCGTCGATAGCTTCGATGGACGTGGTGTATTGTCCTCGGCCAGCGTGCCAATATCCCATCACCGCTGATAGGGTGAACAACATTGGTTCTTGTCCAAGTTGCAGGTTCCATTTTTGTATATATTGTCATATGACCTATCACGGGGTAGAGTCTTGCAAGTTCAGTTTAGGTAACATTTTTTCCACGTGATTGAAATTGGAATCCTTCATCACGAGTTACTAAATATTTTGCTCGACTTTTAAACAGCGGATCGCAGAAAAATGTACGAAGAATATACTGCAGCTTTTGGGGAAGCCAAATACCTTATGGAGAAACGTTATGGCAAAAAGCAACTGGAATCTTTGACGTCAGATGTTCTCGCCGAATTCTGGATGGAAGAAAATAGCAAGCCTTGTCCCAAATGCAAAAGCCATATTGAGGTGACTTTCTACCGTTAACTTGAAGAGAGTTACGTTAATAGTATATTTCTTAGAAAATTGATGGCTGTAATAAAATGCAATGCTGGAGCTGCAATACCTTGTTCTGTTGGCTCTGCCTAGCTCGCCTTAACCCTGTAACTCCTTACAGACACTTTGAAGACCCGAAATCAGAGTGTAATAATCGCCTTTTTGCGGGAACTTTCGTTGAAAATGAAAATGAAGAAGAAGAAGAAGAGGAAGAAGAAGAAGAACCAGAACCAGAGTAAACCTCGAAGAGATTCGTTCAAGAAATCAAAGAGATTGTAAGCTATATCCTGTGTTGTTGCCGCACTTGTGGCTTTGTGATCGACTGTAAATTATGTCACTAAATCACTACGAATTTTGTTACCGCAAACTTGGATTTCTTTACGAGTTGCTCATCATACATTATTGTTTCCCAAGTGCAGTTTAACCGTTCAAGTTTACTTTCTTAAACGGGAAGATATGCCAAGATATGGCACAGCTTTTTTCGCCATTTTCACCTAGTTCTATTAACGCATTATTCTGAAATCAACGTAACAAAAGCAGAAAGCACTACACACAGTAGGCTATATAGTTTTATACCCATACTGTAAGTTTTCTACGCGCAGCGTAGTTTTAAGGCCACGGTGTACTGCAAGTAGTTGATCATTTCTGTCAAATGATGGCACTGATGTCATATCATTTCTCAATATAATTTCATAAACTTTAAACAAGAAATTAAAAGAAACAGAAAGAGATATATAAACAATTCTTTCACAATATATATATATGAACAATTTTATGAACAATATATATATATATGAACAGATATATGAACAATTCTTTCTAAAATATCTTAATAACAAAATCTACTTTACCTGCAGCTTAAAATTTTGATAAACGATTTATTTTAAGTTCCGGAGGGAGAATAAAGGGTCGCTCTCGGGTTCGCATTCGAAAAAATAGAACGCTAATCGCAAAGTTATTAAAGGCTTATGAAATTAGGAGCTAAAGTTAACAATAAAGAAGGATATTGCGAAATAAAATGTGCTACCATGCATTTTCCACCTCGAAAACGACCTGAAGCCGCTTCTTCATCAACTTTGGCCACATTCAGCAAAGACTTCCTCGTCAACTACGTACCCACACCGACTTGACGCGGCTTCCCAACGCTAAAGCCATATTGAGGTGATTTTCTAGAACGAAGGTGAAGAGAGCTACGTTAATAATAGTTCTTTAGAAGACTGATGGCTGTAATAAACTGCATTGCAGGAGCTGCAAAACCATGTTCTGCTGGTTTCGTCTAGTTCGCATTAATCCTGATATCCCACAGACACTTTGAAGACCCACGATCGGCGTCATATTTGCGGGAACGCTTGTTGTAAATGAAGAAGAAGCAGAGTAAATTGCGAAGTTGTTCACTGAAGTTAGATTCTAAGTTATATGACGTGTTGTTGCCGCAGTTGTGGCTTTGCGATCGCGTGTAAATGATGTGTCACTAAATCACTGCGAATTTTGTTACTGTAAACATTCGATTTCTTTCGTAGTCATAAATCATGCGTAGTTGTTTCCCAAGTACTTAACCGTTCAAGCATGCTCTCTTGAAGAGAAAGACGCCCAAGATGGGACAGCTTTTTCGCCGTGTAAGGAACAAGGATTGGCCAAGGTTGTCAAGGTGGAGCGCTCATATCAAGAAGTAAACCTAATTACAAATTCAGTGCATTCTACACCAACTTTAAGTGACGCCGCAAAAAGATGCCACGCATCCGGGTATAGAAAACCCCACTTTGCGAAATTGACATAGTATCAAAAATTTTGGTCACGGTTTCTCTTACTGTCAAATGATGGTTAACAGCGGTTAACGTGCTATCGCTTTAATATAGAACCGGTTACTTCATGGGTTTTTTGTCCGTTCCGGTACGGTGGAAAAGAAAGGGAAAGCATGTGACAAAAAAGAAGACTCCTGGACAGGATCTTCCCGGATTTAGCAGTCTGCCAAGTTGGCAAATTACCTGTGTAACAAGTATTGGAGGTTCCTTTTGTAGGCGCTATGAAAACTGGGAACGTAAATTGCTGTATATGGCATAACCGTTCATTTTTTCTCTAATAGCCAGTTTAATAAGCATCAAGTTTTTCCCAGGCTTGACAGCTCTCGGGGGTTTTCCGATGAACGATGAAGGAAGCCTTGATTAACAACATAACAAATTATCGTAGCGCTACTTCCTTGTGAAATAAAAATAGCAACAAAGGAATAACTCTTGATTTTGAAGGAATTCCCATTTCAAGAGCACGGAAATCAAGTCAGTGTAGGTGGGAAATTTTAATCTGGTCGCTTTTAATTTTCGCCAAGGATATCGGGAATGACATACAATGGTCATATGAAAAGCTCCTGGGCACCCCACAAGGAAAAATATTCAAGCGTATTTATTATTATTATTATTATTTTTTTACTGTGAGGCGTCTCCTCAAACATCTCAAGACCTTGGTTGCTGTTTACAGCTTATCATTAACTTGCTTTCTTATACGTCCCTAATTACGCGTAGCAAGAAATTTAAGGGCTGCTGGAAAAAATCTCGTTTTTTGTCGGTTTGGGAAGAACATGTGTACACAAGTCTTAGGTCAAACGGTCAACTTTAATGCTAAGCCCTTCACCGAAAGATTCGAAGGTAAAGGCTCATCACGTTCACGATGAAACGTGACTTAGACTTATACACTTGAGGCTTGAGACAATTTGACTTCAATGATAAAAGCTGTAAAGGAAATATGCATTATTTCAAAATATCCGTAAAACGTCCCTGCGTCATTTGCTTGGCAAATCGTGAAAGGCAAAGGGCCTTGTAGAGCAGCTCGACCGTGACTTGCCTAATCGTCTTCAATTCAAACACCTTTACCCGGGTCGTGCCGTCGTAATATGCCAGGAAGTAACTGGATAAGCGCAACAATGACAACTCGAGGCAGAATACTGAACCTAATGTAGCTATAATGGACATAAAGAGTTAACAAAGTGAAGGGGGATCAAACTTTAAGCAACGAAATGAAACTCACTGTCCAGTTGATGTGTTTTAATAGGGTCTATGAACGCCAGAACAGAAAACAGAATTCCAAGACAAGGCTGACGGCATATATAAAAAAGCCAAACAAAGAAAAAAACAAACCTTGAACTTGCCTTTGAGATGCTGTTATGCTAATTCAGATGGGCTACAATAAAACCTTTTTCTCCCCTGATTTTTCGACGAAAAACAAGAAACATTTCGCAATACACCATCATGGGATGGTGTATTGTATGGAGTCAAAAAGATAACCATCACCTGAACCCGAGAACTAGGAATTTTTGAATTGGACAGGAGCCTTGAAATGTTATGAAGATAGGGAGCATCGCATGTGTGGTTGCTTCCCATTTTTTTCTTTTCTTTTTTGATTCGAAGGAAAGAGATTGCTTGTGAGTAGGCGGGTTTTACCTTCGCCATTCCATTCAAAATCGTGCTCTGCTTGGATCAACCAATCCCTCCAAGGGAAATACACTGGGAGTTCCAGGTGATTTTCATGTAGCTATAAAAGCACCCAGTGGTAGCTTCCACAACCGCAGTGCAATCACGCACAACCAGCAAGGAAGATTCGTCAAGAGTTATTCCTGGTCGTGACTCATCAAACCCAAGTCTGTGTGAGGCCATAGCCTTGAAGAACATTCGCGTACCCGGAAAACGCTCGGATACGGTAAGCGAAGAAAAATCTAACAAATCTACTCGCATTTCAAGACTTAACGCCACATTTGATCTCAATCAAGGCAATGGAACGGAAATTAGCTATTTTAGTCCTCGGTTGCCTAGCTGCCGCGGCTCAAGCAGGGCTCTTGGGCCATGGTAACCTGCGCCATCAGTCCGCTGGTGCAGTCGGGCAAGGCAATGATGGTTCGAAGTCGGGTCCGTACTGGTGGCAGGGACCCAACTCTCCTTTCAGCTATAACGCGGCGAAAGACAGGGGCATTGTTCCTGGCGAAAACGGCGTAAGGCAATCTGGCCATGGAAACAACGGCAACCACCTTGGCCAGAGTAATAACGCTAACTACCAACACGGCGGTGGAGTCGGCAATCCTCACAGAGGCCAAGGTGCCTTCGCGGTCGTAGGCTGCAGTGGTAATGGGTGCGGCACTTCAAGTGGTGTCACCGGCAGTACTGGCGGCGCATACGTTGCCCAGGGTGTGTCCGGTAGCAGCAGCAATGCAAACAGCAACGGCTACTATTGGCAGCAGCCTGGCCATCCTTGTGCAACTCATGAAGGCCCAGGCTGTCCCACCAGTTTTGCTTGCGTAACATACAACCTATGTGCCAATGGAGTGTTTGCAACCGGAACAGCAGCGCAAGCTATACCGCCAGGCCAATCGGTAAGTTTATATAAAAGCTCGCCAGGCATGCAACATATCGTATTTACTGTGTATTATCATAGATCGAACAATACGGTCGTCCTTGCGGTTCTTCAGGTTTGGATGTGTGCTGTGGTTTGCAAGGACTATCGCAGTCTTCTATACCACCGTCGGCCGTCTCAAACCTCCAGCCTCCAGTACAAGCTGTAGTTGGACAACCGCAACCTCAGCCAACCCCAGTCCAACAGCCGCAGTACCCTGTTCCACAACCGCAACCTCAGCCAACCCCAGTCCAACAGCCGCAGTACCCTGTTCCACAACCGCAACCTCAGCCAACCCCAGTCCAACAGCCGCAGTACCCTGTTCCACAACCGCAACCACAGCCAACCCCAGTCCAACAGCCCCAGTACCCTGTTCCTCAGACTCAACCCCAGCATCAAGTCCAACATCCCATTCCTATCTCTAATCCTCAACCTGTGGTTGTTCGGCCAGTAGCTGTTCAGCCAGTAGTTGCTGAACAAATTCCAGTTCCACCGCGTCCTAACTTACCCCCTCCACCACCAGTACCAGTGACACAGCAACCGTTTAGACCTTACACCGGTCCTACGGTCGCTCCAGAACCTTACCCAGGGTGTGCAGCCGCGTTGAAATGCGTCGAAGAACGATTCTGCGACGCCCAAGGTGTCATGGTTAACAACCCAGTCAACCTTACCCCCTACCAGAAAGAGCACCGTGTACCCATATCGGTAACCAGTTCGTTTAAAGTATTTTGTTCTAGAAACTCATCTATTTTGCTGGTCGCTTTTTTCTCAGACATGCACCAATCCCGAGACGAACATTGTAGGTTTCTGTTGCCGCGATCCCAACTACCAGGACCCCTGGCCGGGTGGTATGATGATGCCTGGTACAGGCAACCCGGTAGGTCCTGTACCTGTACCTGCACCTACACGGCCAGTGGTGCCACCTCCACCTTTTTCGATTCCACAACCCGTCGTTGCTGAGTATCCTGTTTGCCGCCCTCCCGAAGAATGCGTCTACAGTGCTGCTTGCTCCAGTAGCAGTAGCAGCAGTTTAAGCGTAAGTCTATTTCGTACTTTCCGTAACATTAATAGCAACGGGGACATTTTGTCGGATCTCAATAGAGCTGCAATCACCCGCAAGGAGGATACGGAGTTTGTTGTCCACTGTACGTTCCTCCTCCCGTGGTCTTTACTGAGGCCCCATTACCGCCGCCACTGCCAACACAGCCTCAGCTCGTAACTTGTCAAGCTCCTCAAGAATGTATCACAGCAGGAGAATGTAACTCACGTAGCCCATCCCAATCGAATGGCTTCTCTAGCTTCACTGTAAGTGCTCATCAAAAGACACTCTTAAGTTATGGACATGTTATAACCAAAAGTTATAGCCTTGTAGAAACGTTTTCACCGGCAACCAAGGCATCTGCTGTGCTTCCTTGCTCCCAACCCCTCCTCCACCACCACCTATTCAAACCCAACCGCCTCCACCACCACCCATTCCAACCCAACCGCCTCCACCTGTAACTGCACCTTCAACCATCTATTTACCACCCGTACCTCAGCAGCCAGTACAAGCAGCTCCCAGCTCTCAATGTGGCGTATCCCGTCCTTTGGGCCAGGCTCAGGCTGGCGAAGCCCAATTTGCGGAATTACCCTGGCAAAGTATTCTCCTGCACAACAATGGCTCGCTTCAATGCGGCGCTACCCTGATTGGTGATCGATACCTGGCTACAGCCGCTCACTGCATTAAAGGGTAAGGGGTTTTCCGTCGTAATCTGTACCACAAACTCCCCGATTTACGAGGTACATCTGACCAGCATCTTTAATGACATCGCGTCCCTCTTTTCTACGTAGACAAAACCCCACAGCTTGGAGAGTCCGACTGGGTGAATACAAGCTGGGTGCCAACAACGAACCCCAGCAACATAAAGAGTACAATGTCGCGGCTACAGTCGTCCACCCCGACTTCCAAGACGGCTCCTTGTTCAACGACATTGGGATCATAGTCTTGACCACTGATGTAACTTACGACCAGAGCATCGGGAAAATCTGCTTGCCCAGTTACGGAGAGAACCTTTCGGGCAACTGTATCGTATCTGGTTGGGGCCGCGAAGCTTTCAACGGTAAGGATTTTAAATTCGCAGGTAAATAAGAATCCCTATTAAAATGTGTGTGCGACTTAATTTAGGACAATATGCTGAGACGCTGCACAAAACTAGCACTAGCATAGTAGCCCATTCAAGTTGCGAAGCTCAGCTCCAGAAGTCGCACTTGGGCAAGTATTTCAAGTTGCACCAAAATTTCATTTGCGCTGGAGGCGACTCCAACCCAGCGCTTTGCAAAGTAAATGTATACACCCTAGGTGATTGTTCAAGCTAATCATTACGGTTTCGAACGTAGGCGGATTCGGGTGGACCCTTGGCGTGTGTTCGACCGGACGGCAGCTATGTCCTACACGGAGTTTCCTCGTGGTCCATGGGATGTGGTTTGCAAGACACTCCTGCGGTTTATACCAACGTGGTGACTTTTAGCGACTGGCTGAGTGCTCAGATGCACAAACCTACCCATGAAATGGTTAGTGCCTCCAATGCTGCATTTGAAGCCCAGCAGCAATTCCAATCCAATTTCGGACCTGGAGCAGGATACGGCCGATAAAAACCTCCCACGCCAAACACTCCAAAAACTTTCGCGTTTTTTCGTTTTACCACACCCCCGCGCAGACAATTGCAATGCTTTGTCTCCATGTTATCGCTTAATAAGAACCTCTTGAAAGAAATTCTTCTATCTAGCCCTTCTCTGCAATTTGTGGGACCGGGCACTATGGGGAAAGATCGGGCCTTGGCTACTACAGCAATTTCGTTTCGAGAGGGAACCAAGGCAGCAAAAAAGAAAAAAAAATAGGAAAGAGGGGGGACAAAGCCGATCTCAGTTCCTTCCTACGCATTCCTCATATTTATTAAAAACAGCAAACGTGAGCAAAGTTTTCAATACACTAGCCCAGTTTGGCCTTTTCTATCAACGTTCTGCGTTTTCCGTTTTCCGTCAACAACAACCCAACAGGCTGGTCGGATCCTTTCGGCTATCTATTGCTGCTCGCTAAAAAATTATATTCAGATTTTCTGAAAAAGTGGAGTGTCGCCCTAGCGCCATTGGATTTCATAAACACAATTGATAGATTTATAGATGTAATTTTCCCCTTCATTATTCATACAAAAAGAAATTTATTACCGTCTCTATTGCTTGGCTTCAATGGCCTAAAAAGAGCTTCCAGACCTAACATGGTGGTAGAAGCATCTCGAGCTGTCTAGACTAGACAACGGCAACAATACAGCGATATTACGGGTGAAAAACACCGAAATAAGTTGCTTGTTGTCATAGTTTGCCTCTCCTTGCCCCATGGCCAGTCGCCCCTGCGTCCATCAATGTAGGACTGACGGGACAATTCATTTAGGGAAGTGCTAGTAAGCCATATATTTATACATATATAGACACAGAAGTAGACCACCAAGACAGTCTTTCTTCAGTCCAAAGCATGTATTGTGTACATGTTTGTGAGGTTATTTGCGAGATCCTAGATATTAGACCATATCGAAGAAGATCCCCCAAAGTTATGACTGCAGTATTTGAGTTACCACATCGCATGCAACGTAATGGTATTTCTCGGAAAGGAGAGGCAAAAAGACAATAACTTAGTTGAAGGATAGGAGGCTCTTTGATAATCAGAGTGACCTAGACATAGTACCGGGAATACGTAAGCTGCAGAAGCTAACGCGCCGACAAATGCTATTTCTCGCTGTAGCATAGTCATTCAATCCTTTTGGGATTGTTGGAGGTCCACTCACATATTCCTATTACCTCTGATATGCAAATTGCTTTGGTATAAGTAGCCACTGGTAACCGGAATGCAAACTCAGGACTTATGTGTATACGTTTTCCGAGTGACTTCCTACTCTATGCTTCCTAGCTACTGTTACGCCTATAGGGGCCAGTGGGGGTTCCAGGAAGCTCGTATTTGATCTAAAGTTTTCAACAGGAAGCCGTGGGGTGTGGATTCTTTTAAAGTTTCGCTTCCTCCAAGCAGTGCAAACATGATTTTTTTTTGTAAAAAAAAAACAAAAAAAACAGCCTTTGGTTATAGTAAAACAAAGAAAATTGCCGAAAGCGAAAATTTAAGCTAGCACAGCAAGTTCTTTGCCAAGTTTGAGCCAAAGTTTTTATTGACTAGTATACAACATTTTTAGCTCCTTCAGACCCAAATTTATAAAAGAGCCTCCTTTTAAACCGTGTCTCCCGCGGATAAAAATAATCACGGTCTGAGTCATGATTTACGACTCAATAACTACTCGAATGCTGGAAACGTTCCACGATTCTGGACGACTTGGGAGGCAGTAAAGGGGCGTGTTTGACAATCAGTTAAAAAAACACCAAGGGTAGTCTTCTTGTTTAGGCGTTTGACTTAGGTAAGAATACCAAACATCGTAACGCTTATTAGCATATAGCTACTTCGAACCAAGTGCCCAAGCAGCTTTAGCCAGCAATTTCTACAATTCCTAGCAAGCAATTGAAATGTTTCGCAATGGTCTTCGCCTGCTCCGGACATAAAAAGCGGCGTACTGCTGTTGCTTCAGAAGGCAGGAAATTCTGACCCAGAAGTTAAGGCCCCCTTAAAGGGGGAGTAAGGTTTCAAAATGAAAAAATATATGTTATAGAAGACACCAAACTACATGTTCTGGCTGAAGAACCCCTA
>JAGJRP010002267.1:0-10452 GCA_022832235.1 Lepidurus couesii | reverse complement strand
TTTTTTTTTTTTTTTTATTTTTTTTTTCCTCTAGATCGTTTACCAACACATTATGATGCCTTGGCGCAGTATATTGAAGCTTGTCGACGTCACGGATCCATAGAATTGGTGGGACCTTACCTAGAAGCTGCGGCCCAGAAGGCAGTCAATGAAAACGTTCCTGGTTTAGCATTTTGCCAAGGACTACACCAAAGGTGCGTTGGATAAACGTTTATTTCATACTTTTATCAAATTTATTTAATGTAAAAGTAAGGAATTTAGAAAGTGGGCAGTGAAGAACGTAGAAGAAAGAGACTTGAAAGATGGAGGAAGGACGGAGAGATTAATTTCAATTATTTTAGGTATTGTAGTCAACCGAATCCTGCCCTTTTGTCCCTTAACCGAGCTCGGCATGATGAAGAATGGGGACAACGAGCCATTCGCTTGATGATTGACATCTGTCTGAATCCGGATCAAGCCACTTTGGGTGGGGAAGTACTGGAAGATATGGAACCGGATAGCAGTCTTGGAGAAGTGAAAGATTCCCAAGATATGGCGCTTAAAACTGCGTCTCGGTTACTTCAGGTAAAAGTTTCAGGAATTATTCATCTAGTTTTGATTAATTTTTCAATTCTTTTTCGATTTTCGTCTTTTTTCTAATTCGTTTTGTATTTGTTTAGGAATTAAAACCACGTTCAGATGATGTTCTACATACGCCGTTTCTTTTAGCCAATTTCTTTCTCTTGGCTACCAAAATCAAAGGGAATCTGGAAAAAGCGTTGCAAGAATTCTCGAGTTTGGCCGCGCAGGATTCGCCGAATCAAAAAGAGCACGTGGGAGCCATTTGTGGAATGGCTACTGCCTATATGCTACTTAAACAGGTAATATTTTTTTTATTTTTTTTTAATATTCAATATTTTTATATAAGAAAAAGGTTAATTTTTGGAAATTTCTAATAATTTGTTGATTTTCCTAATAATTCCTCTACTTGTACGTGTGTTTAAGACGCCTCGTGCTAGGAATCAATTGAAACGAGTGGCCAAAGCTCCTTGGACGCTAGAAGAAGCCGAATACTTGGAACAGTGTTGGTTGTTATTGGCCGATATTTACATCCAATCCTCGAAATTCGATATGGCAACAGAATTACTGAGAGTAAGTTTCTTAATCGCATGGTTTGCATTTAAATTGTTCTCTCGTGTCGTGTTATTTCATTATATTCGTATTGATATTTCGTTATTTCAGTATGTTATTTAATTTTTTTATTTATTTTGTATTTATTTTTGCTTTGTTTACGTTTTTTGTTTACCTTTTTTGTTTACGTTTTACTTTGTTTACGTTTTTTGTTTACCTTTTTTGTTTACGTTTTGCTTTGTTAACGTTTCTTTCCTGTAGCGCGTGTTGCTTTATAACCGTTCGTGCAGCAAAGCCTATGAATATCTGGGCCACATAATGGAGAAGGAGCAAGCTTATAAAGACGCTGCTGCCAATTACGAAAACGCCTGGAAATTGAGCAACAAAAACAACGCAGCTATTGGTAAAAACCCCGAGAAAGACAATTGATTGTCGAGTTTCGACATTTCGAAACTTGTTTACGTGTCTATTGCTTCTTTTGTGTCTAGGATACAAATTAGCGTTCAATTACCTGAAAGCGAAACGCTACACTGATGCCATTGATGTGAGCCAGCACGTTTTGCAACAGTATCCCCAATACCCGCGCATGCGCAAAGACATTTTCGATAAAGCTTGTGGGTATTTACGCTCCTAATCGATAGAATTGTCCTTTTTAACCGGTAAAAAGGCGATTTAGAAACACATTCCGTCCAATTATCCAATTGGTCTCGTCACGTGATCTCAAACAATCAACTTAAGTTATTACTTTAAGTAAAGCGTTTTTAATTTTTATATTATTTCTTCAATCCACTTACAAGTGTCATTTGATTGTCTAAACTTGGCAGAACATGGAAAAGGATCAAATTTAGTTTATATTTTTACTTACAAAGATAATAAGCTTCTGATAAATTTCGTAAGCTGAACTGTATTTCGTCTTTGTGCAAAAATCTGTCATGCACTGCTTAAACTAGTAGTTTTTACATTGTGACTTGTGACACTAAAGCTAAGTGCACTTTTTTCTGTAACGGCACTCATCTAAGTATGGACCACTTTGTGTCCCCAAAATTCTGTTTTGAGATATATCAGGAATGCAAAAATAATCAACTGGACGGCTAAACCCCATCACCTAAAATCACTGGCAATATTCTCTAAAAAAAATATAAGCTATCACTGTTTTTTTCTCAGGCTATAAAACCCAAATTTCCTTTTTCTTTCCTTTCTTAGGCTTCTTTTCCTTAAACTTTCCTAACCGATATATAGAATTCTCTTTTTAAAAAAAGCAAAACAAAAATAAAAACAATTTAAAATAGTTAAAATAAAGCTAATCATTCAAGGCTTGGCATTGTGGACAAGTTTCCATGCTATTGGAATCGTAACGTTCCACCTGAATGGTGCAGTGGTGAATTCCGTACTTGGATTGAACCAATCGCAATGCCTTTTTGAGTACTTTTTCCCAGTCGGCTCGAGAATCTAACAAAAAAAAAGTATTTTAATGCAAAGATTTGGGATTCCCAAGATTACCAATAGCTAAATGCACCGCTAATGCAGTTCTGTTTAAGGAAAGCGCCCAAACATGCAGACTGTGCACATCTACGACGCTATTGTCTTGGTTAATTCGTTTCAGATCTTCTTTAAGAGCATGGTAATTGATAGAAGGCGGTACTCCTTCCATGAGAATGTGCGTTGCGTCACGTATGATGCCTGCGGTTGTGGCCAGCACCAAGCCGGAGAAAACGAACGTGCAAATCGGATCAGCTAACCGTAAATCCGGCTAAAAAAAAAACAAAATTTTTTTAAAAATAGATTTCAGAATTTTCTTCGAACAGAAATAGTTACCCGGTATTTGATGACGTAGGCAGCTATCAAAACCCCAATACTTTGCAGGAGATCGCCGAACACATGGATTAACGCTGCTCGAATATTCAGGTTTTTCTCGTCATGGGCGTGGCCATGACTATGGCTGTGGCTATGACTGTGAGAATGACCCGATAGCGAGTGCGTATGCCCGTGTGCTAACTGAGGGCAGCATCCGCCATGTAGAACCAATCCCATACTAAAATAATAGTAAAATAAATTAATAAAATATAATATTAATAAATAAAATAATACAAAAAATAATAAAGTAACTGAGTAAAAAGTAAGCATTTCTAAGCATAACGATTACGCTTGAAACACTGATTGCTATTTAGATCAGACTTGGGGTAAATTTAGAGATTTTAAGGCTCCCGTATCCCTTAGCTTATTGATAGGAACAATTCACAGATGGCACTAGTAGTTGTTGTTTTGCGAAAGACTTGCGTAAGAAAGTAAGAAAATAAATAGACAGCTAATTGCGGGCAAAGTTTCTACGTTTGTTTTGTTAATGCAAAAATTTTCTTTTGTTAGCAGCTAGTGCACAACCAAAGAACATATTTTTAGGTAACGTATTTCTCATAGTTGAAAACTTCTTTTGCATATTGCTAATTAACTACTCATTGGAAAAAATCGTGCTTTGGTTGTGCACTACCTGTGGGCAAACTCAAGAGCCTTGTAAAAGAATTTTTTCATAACATGCACTGGTTTTCTCAAAAAAATGTTCCGAAATTCCCAATGCTAACCGCCTATACCGAGCTAAGGTATACGGGAGCCTTAAATGCGAAAATTTGAATTTTAGAAGAAAAATAAGTGAAAATAGAGTTAAGTTTTACCCAATATTCATGAACACGCCCAAGCCGGAGACGATAATCATGGTATCGGCATCGATGTCGTAGTTGGGGTGAATAACCCGGTCTATGGCTAAGTAGACTAGCACGCCTGTGATTATCCAAATGATTACTACGCTGACTAGGGCTCCAAGTATTTCTGAGAACGAAAAGGAAAAATAATTGTCAAAACTTTCCATCTTCCTAATTTCGACGGGAATTATCTCGTATTTTTCTGATTTTACCCGCACGATAGTATCCAAAGGACATTTTTTTGGAAGGCGGTCGCTGGGCTACCCATAACGAGAATAAACTGACCAAAAAACTGGTGAAATCCGATAGCATGTGTGCTGCGTCTGTCATTACAGCTACGCTGTTGGATATATAACCGCCTACCGCTTCTGCTATCTATGAAATTCGAAACCGAAATATGAAACATGAGAAACTTGAAGAGATTTTGGAAAATTCCGAAACCAGAATGTCTGGAAATACCATGAAAATAAGGCATAACACGGACGCTATGATTAACTGGTTTCTGGCTTTGGTTCCTGGGTTCGAGTTCGCAGATCGTTGATGGCAATGATCCCATGATTCCAGTTCTCGGGAAGTATGTGATCCATCCTAGGGAAATAAAAATAATATTTTTTAGTGGGTTTTTCCGAGAGAAATTTTTGTTTTACAGCAGCTGCTGGGTTAAGTAACGGCTCGTCTAAGCTGTCTGAATTGAGCCACATGGTGTGGCTGTTTTCCTCCATGAACTGGGGGATAATGCCGGAATTGGGATTGAAGCCGGGCCGCACAACGGCAATCCCAGGCGAATTACTATCTGATACTAGCGCAAGTCGAGCGTTGTGAAACAGGCTAGGTGAGAAGAAGGACGGCTCATCTTCAGGTACGGTATCGTCGAACAGGGGAAGCACTCCATTCACGACGTCGGGAACACCTGACAGATTCCGCATGGCTGGAAAGATAACACTGACTACTCTACTGTGCTGATTAGAAAGGCGTATAAAAGTGTGCTTTATGTATGTATTGCCATGGGCTTACGAGGATAAGTTACCGTTTAAAACGATGTCGACGCTGCAAAGGCAGGTTTAGATAGAGTTATCACGCAATGGAGGTTTATGGAGATTTTCGGTAAGTTCTTGAGCAAAGTGCAGGCACGCAACGAACGGTAATAATTCCCTTTTTTGCGTCGTTAAAATTGAGATTTTTTGCCACGAGATTTCACTTCATTTTTATTGACAGTTTTAGTTCCTATTGTGTGGCTAGATGGTGGCACTTGCTTTGCCACGGTTTTTTAATTTACTACTTAATTCAAAAGTAGTGCTGATCGCGTCTTGAAGATCGCGCTCATGACGGATCAAAGGCAGCAGTCAGCCATTCGTTATTTCGGAAACGGCGAATAGCATCCCGGCGTTCGTGCACAGATCTGTCCATTCGCCTTCCCAACTCAGTTCCGGGTTGTAGCGTCCAAAATGGCGTTGGTTGGTCATTGAGACAGACGCTGACGCTATCGTTTGCCAGAAATTTGTAAAATCTAGTAAATAAGTCGTGTGAACTAAATTTGAAGGTGAAAATAATGAAATCCGATACGGATTTAGTGCGTCGCAAAGTGAAAGACTTGCGTGTGGTGGATTTAAAGTCTGAATTGGAAAAACGTGGTCTGGACAAGTCCGGCGTCAAAGCAGTCCTCGTTGAGCGTCTTTCCAAAGTATTTTTTTTTTATAATTTATTAGAAGTAAATCTTTAAATTTACTTAACGCTTCCATTATTAGGCGCTTGGCGACGAAGGTCATAACCCGGAAGAACACATGATCGACGTTTATGAGAAAAAAGGCATGAAGCGCTGCAGCTCGGCCCGTAATTTTCCCCTTATTTTCATTTATTTCGTCTACTAAACGAATTTCGTGTCTGTACAAATCTAGGAGACCATGACACGCAGAGTAATCCAGACAGCGAAGCTATTGATACAAGTTTCACCGGCGACTTGGAAGAAGACGACAAATCTCTCGTCAAAAAAGCTCTGGAAGAGAGCTTACCCGAGGTGAAACCGGAAGTCCCAGGTCTCAAATCCGACGAGGACCGTGCCTCTGCCTCCCAAGACACAAGCTCTAACGCAGACATGGTCGACGACTCGGAAACGCTCACTTTAGACCTCGAAGAAGACGGTTTAATGGGCGAAGAGGTACTTAAATCCGCTTTTTGTCCCCAAATTTCATCCATGTCTCTTTCCTAGGAGGAAACCACCACCCCCGCAGCTGTTAAGGAGAAAGGTGAGTGCCTGTATTCTATTCTGGTCCCCATGTTTAGCTTCCTAGCTTTGTTTATTACCCTAAATCGTCCAACTTTTGGGGCAAAACATCCAAAAATGAGAAAATATCTCCACCAAAAGCTTCTAGCTTCAAAATACCCCTGGTTTATGGTCGATATCTTTCAAAACCACCCACAAAGAGAGTCAACTGGAATGGAAATAGTTTAAAAGTAA
The DNA here is from genome assembly GCA_022832235.1 of Lepidurus couesii. Taxonomy (NCBI): domain Eukaryota; kingdom Metazoa; phylum Arthropoda; class Branchiopoda; order Notostraca; family Triopsidae; genus Lepidurus; species Lepidurus couesii. The sequence continues at coordinate 4,194 of JAGJRP010002267.1, read as the reverse complement.
GTTTGAGAGACAATCCAGCCTCGGAGTTCCATCTTCCACCCCTGATTGGCCGAAAAAACCGTGAAGTGGCTTGGAAACATCGCTTTTTAGGGGAAAAGATGATCCACTGGAGCTTTCATAGCCGAAAAAGATGCGAGTTAGCAGCTATTTAGACACACTGAGGCAGAAGAAACGCGATCTGCATGTTTTAAAAGGGGGAAAATGAGAAAAACTGAGCATTTAGTTGGCTCGAGAGCTACTGAGTTTGAGACAGAGCCCAATTCTAAGCCCCAGTACCTTCCCTACCAACTCACAACCGCTTGGCATAACTAGATGAAGGATCCAGGTCGGGAACTACCGGCTCCCGCGCTCCTGGCCGCCGTTCCAGTACCGCCAAACGGGATTCTTCAGCTTCTCTTCCAGCCTCCAGCACTGGCAAGGATACACACACCAAAAACGAGGAGGGCAAACGTCGAGGGCAAGATCAGGACGCCGAAAACTACCCAGACAAAGCCGCTGAGGGCGAAGAAGACGATTCTTCCATCTCCAGCGCCAAAAAGGGCAAGAAAAAACCGAAAACGGGTGGACAAACCGAAGATTCGGATGCTACGGTCACAAATCCCGCCAATTTACTGGACAGCAAAGCTCAGCAAGATGAGGAATCCGGCAACGGCAAGAGGTTGGTGTCTTTAAAACAAAACAAAAAAAAAATTCAACAAATTCAACAAAAAAATTCGAGGGGAAAATCCCCAAATTTTCCTGGGAAAAAAATATAAAAAAAAATTGGGGCGTTTGGTTGTCAGTTTTTTGTATTGTCACCTTGTCCAGTAACCTCCTGGAGGAGCTAAGAGTCTAATCGCCGAGAATTTTTCTAAAAAAGCGGGCATGGGGATGAAGAAGATGCGTGAGATCGTGAGAAGATGAATGTGGATGCTGGGAAGATCTTTCCAAAGCGTCGGGACACGGTTTGGGGTCGCGGAGAAGAGCTGTGATGTCACAATGGACCACTGAAGTCGTTTTTTTAGCGTTTTTCGAGCTCATCCATCCAGCAAACCAGAGAAAGATTGGGGGGTGAGGGGGCAGTGTGGCTGGAAACTACTGTTATGGGGCTACCAAGCAAGAGCGTTCTCATTAGAGGATCAGAAGAGCGCGAAGATGGTGGTGTGTGGCTCCCTGACGAGAAAATGGCAAGTTTCGGCCCAAATGGGGAGTTTGTGGACCAGTTACCCGGTTTTGAGCATACAAGTGCTGGCTGCGTGCTACCGCCGAGCGTTGGAGCGCCAGAAAACGTTGGAGTACCACCAAGAAGACCCAAATCGACCACCGGACATTGATATTGAAGCGAAGTGGCTCCCCGTGCCCGCTCCTCGTCTTGTAATCAGGTTCAGAATCGGAGGAAAGAAGTTTTAAAGATATTTTGTGGGGGATTTTAAGGAAGAAGAAGGGGGGGGTAGGCTTCTGTGGGATCTTAAGTGACCGTGGAGTGGATGGTTTGGGAGAGAATGAGTTGAATGAGCTGGTTTGTAATGACTTTTGGTGTTTTTTGTAGTAGCGGGACACCTGCCAAGGAAAGCAAAGCTGCGAAAGAGGACAAAGGTGAGTTGAGTATTTTGAGTTAACAAAAGAGTTCGTTTTTTGGCTGGGTAAAGGGAAATTTCCCTAACGGGCCAAGAAGAGTGACTTATGGTAGCATGACGGTGCGTTTTTTGTGGGTCAGGAAGATTTGGGGACGATTTGATGCGGATGAGAGAATTTTGGTTCTGTTTTGAAGGTTTGTGGGAGATTTTAATCCAGGTTTTGGCTTCTTTTGGGCAGATAAGAAGAAGAGTAACGGAGGGAATGCGGGAAATGGAGGCAGTCAGAGGAACTTGTGGGTCAGTGGATTACACCACAGCACTAAAGCGAATGATCTGAAGACTACGTTCTCCAAATATGGCAAGGTAAACTAGTTTTGTATTGTTTATTTATTTAAACTTTGTAACAAGTTATTGTTATTATTATTATTATTTATTGCAACATATAAGGCTTTATAAAGCCTCTTTGTAACTATTTATCTCTACGAAATTGTAACGGATCAAACATTTTTGAGCCAAAATGCTCAGTATTGCAATAATTGATCCATTGCAATAAGTTGATCAATTAAGATTAATAAGATTAAGTTGATCAATAAGATTATTGCAATAAGTTGATCAATTAGTGCTAGTCCATTTCAGTTTACTTTAATTTTGTAGTTATAAATATGGGTTAAATATGTATAATTATGTGTTTCATTGTAATTTCATGTAATTTTGTTTTTTAATTATTATTTTTTATTTATTTGGTTAACTAATTTATTAAGGAATGTATGATTTAGTTGTTTTACTGTCTGTAGTTTTTGGGTTATCTATTGAGGGGTTCAATAAGGTTTATTTGAGGATGTAAGGAGATTTTAATGGAGTTAGTTGGTTAATTAACTTTGGAATTGATTAGGTGGTGGGAGCGAAAATTGTGACCAATGCCAAAACACCCGGAACGAGATGTTTCGGGTACGTGACCATGTCCACCAGCGAAGAAGCGTCCAAATGTATCCAACATTTGCATAGGACTGAACTTCATGGCCGCATGATATCCGTCGAAAGGGTAAAAAAATAATTTATTTTCGATATTATATGAATTTTATTTTTGTTATTTGTTTAAGAGTCGTTGGTAAGCGTTCTACAAGAAAAAAATAAGTCCAATCAACACTTAATAATGTTTTTTCAGTTGTTGGTTCTTTTATTTCAACTCATTTAGCGAAATTTTCGGTAAACATCATGAGAATTAATGTGTCCTAGAGAGATTGAAAAAGCATTGTGATAGGTATCGATATATTTGTTTGAAATCGATTCTTTCTTTCTTGTTTGAATCGATTTGAAGGTATCGATATTTAGCGATTGTGGACGCCATCGTCTGTTTTTAAAAGTTCCGGTAGTAGTTTTAAGAAGATTGTGTGTTCTGAGAACTAGAAAGTATTACAAACAGGACCCAAATGCGCGTTTCAACGAAATGGAGGGGAATTATAGTTAATAACGAGAAGGAGAATGCCTGAAGGCTTATGCAGCACTGTTTTCTTTCTAATTTGACGGGGAGAAACGTGTTCCCGTTTGGGGAATTGAGCCAAAAGAAAAACAAAGTCTCTTTATAGCCAATGATACGTGCTGCGAACTCTAAGCTTGGTATCTTAGGATCAAAGAGTCACATTTTCGTTGATTTTGCTTTAAATTGTTTTGCTGAGAAATTGTTATGGCCAAAGTATTTTACAACTTGAGTTTATCTTAATTTTTTTTATTATTTTTCGGGTTGTCCTTTTTAGTCGAAGAGCGATAGCGGTCCACCAAAGCGTGAAGCCAAGACCGAAGTCAACAAAGTACCTTCTAAACCCCTTAAACAGGAAACAGAACCACCTGGACAAAGCAAAGGTAGTTTACTTTTATTATCTCCACTCGGAATTCATTTTTTTATTATTATTATTATTTATTTTATTATTATTGTTTAATTTTTTTGGGACAGAACTGAAGAAAGACGGCGAAGAAGTCGTTGAGAGTATTGCTGAGAAGAAAGAAAGCGAACGCGAGAAAGACCAAGATGAGGGAAAAGTTGGCGAGAAACCAGAGGAAAGCTCAGACTTTATATCGCTGGAGAATAAGAAACCTGAAAGCGGCGATGAGAGTAGAGAACGTGCGAAAGAGCGTGAGAAGAGCAAAGAGGTCAAAGAATCTCGCGAAAGACGCAACAGTGGCCGCATCTCAGTCCATCAACGAGTGGGACGTCATCCAATGCGAGGTGGGCGGGTCGATCGTGGGGGTGGACGCCGAGCTCCTGTCTTGACCTTCAATCACATCAGAGTAAGTCATCAATACAATCGTTCAGTGTCAGTCACTAATCAGTAGTTCTTCGGTACTTGCAAATTTACTTTTTAAGGAGAAAATTCTGGTTTTTGAAGTTTTTTAATTATACAAATGAATTTTGCCATTAGGACGAACGCGAAAGACAACGGCAACGCGAACGGGAACGTTTAGCGCGCGAAGAAGAACGTCAGCGCCGCGAGGAATTGACTCGTCAACGCGTGATTGAAAGACGACAGAAAGAAGAAGCTGTTCGCTTAGAAAGGTTCGTGTTTATTCTAATTTAAATTTATTTTGTTGGATTCTTTTTAATTAGTGAAAATAGTTCTTTAATTCTTAATTCTTTAAGAAT
>JAGJRP010000223.1:0-64391 GCA_022832235.1 Lepidurus couesii | reverse complement strand
TGGGTTAAATGGGACTAAAACGGGACCGTAAGTTTTGTATCGGTATAGGCGGGTTATCGTTATATCCGATATCGTTATAAGTGGGTTTCACTGTAGTAATGCAACTAACAGATTTAGCTATAGCAAGACATCAGAAATATCGCAGTAATATAGTAATAATAATTTTTCCAACGACAATAGTTTCAGTGATGCTAAGCGATTCACTTCCAACATGAAATGAAGCTCAAGTGATTCGTTACTAGCCTGAAGTGTAAGTTACTCGAAGCCAAGTTATATATTTCTGCAGAAATACATTGCTGCATAGCTGCAATGTCATGGGGGAACGCTTTTCGAGCTAATTAGCCTTAATTCGCGATTCTATTACCCCAGGCAGGCCAAGAAAGTTCGCCATACCCTCCAAGTTTTCGTACAACCATGACAGAACGTCTTATCTACCTCTCGATAATAACCGAGAGAGAATCCATGAGCCCCAAAAGTTGCGAGGACTCCCTGGCTTTTCATTTATAACCCCCTTCTCCCGCGCTCCTTTTCAGAGCCATCACTCGTCAGCCATCTTCTTCCCATCGCGTGTTAGTCCCTTTAGACATCTAACGTGTATATATACGCGGACTTTTTTGGGGGTTGGGCAAAACTCTAGCGAAAGCCTTTCTTTTTCATCTTCCCAATTTTTTTCTCATGTTGTTAACTTTGATGGATGGATATACAAGTTGGAGCATTGCTACTACCCCGCCCCATCACACAACTCCTATTATCCCTTCCAAATCCGCCCCTGGCACGTCAGCCAATGCGTCAAAAACTCCGAAAACTTTCCACCCCCTTACCCTGTTCAAGATCCTTCGTCCGGAAGGAATACGCAAAGAACTTACCAGCACAAGAAAGCCCCAAAACTCATCTTGGTCGTTTCCTTGCTTCTCTCAACTTGCTATCACGTTAAAACTACTTGTTGCGAGGGTAAAAAAAAAAAAAAACGAAATCCCTGATCAACACTTCAATCCATGCATACTAAGCCAAAAAAAGCCTGACGGGTCTGTTACGTCCGAGTCCGCCACTAGAAACTAAAACTAGTACCTTCCGCCTTCCAACTTTTGGGACGACCCGTAGAGTTTTAACGTAAAATTAAGAAGAAAAAAAAAAGGCGGGAGCAAGTACCCGAGACCGATAACCCGGCCCAAAATTGTTTCTCTTCCAGTCCATAAACCCAAAAGTCGTGAAACGAAAGCCCATGAAAATCCATCTCCATCTCCATTTTGTTTTACCACCTCGTCCTTCCCACCCTTCCCTACCTTAAGCCCCGCCTCCTGATACCCTCCAAACGGGTTCGGAGGGTATCATCCTGGACGGGTTAAAGGCACCCCGCCTAAATGGGAAAATAAAAAAAAAGTACGGACTTTCAAATAGCTCTTGGTCGTCGTTGGTCGCAGGCAATACATCTCAGGGAGAAACTCGTGAAGAATTTCTTTTTCTCTTCTTTACGATCTAATTTCTTCCTTTCTTCTACTACCACTGCACCACTTCTTTTTCTTTGACAGAGGAGGGAAATCGTGTGTGATGTCGCAGTGTTAGATACCAAAGACTTTGGCAATCTCTGGAATCCTCCTCTTCCTCTTTTTTTTTAGATTTTTCTTTATTTTTTTTAAAGAAAGGAGGAAGAATCTAGTTTCCTCTTTCTTTTATGATTCAGAGTTTTCGGAGGATACGAATAAAGAGCCTGAGGGCTTTTCTGCCCTCTGACTCTGGCTGCGGTAGCGATGGTACTCCAGAATAAAAACGGAAAAAAAGAGGACAGGCAATTTTTCCCCAACTGTTAACCACCCTATTTCCTCGGCTAACCCCCTGGAGCGGTATTCCGTGGCTGGTTGCATAGCAGCACCGCTGGGGCCCGAGGCGATTTCATACAAGGGAGGGAAGGGAGCCGCGGAGGGAGAGCGAAGATCTCCACAGGGAATTTAGTTTCCCCCCTTTCGTCCCATGGAGGTATATCGTGTTGAAAAATGAAGAGTCTAGTACAAAAGACGGTCACATTTCTACCTTGAGTTCCTTTCCACGAATATATCCTGTACCCCCCCCCCCAGACAATAATCTTTCCGCTCATCTCATCGAGGTCCCACCCCCTCCCCACTAGACCCCAGAGTCCACCTTAAGACAAAAAAATGAAACATTTTCAAAGGAACTATATAGGACCAATGCCAAGTGGAATAGTAACATGACGAGCCAGTGGAATCACTTAAGGGACAATACCAAGTAGAAGAGCGGGTACAAGGGTACCCTATAAAGCTAATTTCTTTTCGCTTGGGGTAAGAAGGGGGAACCTGAAACTCTCTTCCTCAGGGGTTGGTTGGCGTAGTCCCCGAACTAACGCGACACTCAACTTGGATGGTTTTAAATTTCAGTCTCTAAATTTGTATCCTTGTCCCTTCTCTTTCTCGATTTTTTTTTATTGGTCTCAAGTGATCGCTTCCAAGAAGCCAGACAACTACTTTTTGTTTGACTTTCTGAATAAAGAGAAAAAAACGTTTATATTAACGTGAGATAGATCCAGCGTAAAGGTCTGATTCCGGACTCCAGAGACATGTTGCTTTTCTACTTATGTAAAGAAAGAGGCTGGGAACCCTTAGCGTAGCCTCAGGCGACGGGAGTGGGCGTTCCGTGCCCGCAGGCGGGCAGGAGGAGGGTCTTAAACTTGAACAAGCGATAGCTCGGGAACGGGTCGCCGTAGAAAAACGATCCAAGAAAAGATTGGAAGCTGGAGAAGTCTAGGATTTTAATTAAAATACTTCATCTACCTTTCAACTACTCACTGACAGACAGTTTTAATTTCCTTAATTGAAAGACCAAAGTAACTCCTGCGTATTAACATAAAAAAACAAAATAATCTTTTGTTGCCACGGAAACTTGTTCCTGCAATATAAGACCTTCCACAGTTAGCTAAAAATGCGCGATTTTAAAAAGTAAGCTTAAGCATTAGAGAATAAATGTTAATTTTTTTTTGCCCTAGCTCCGAGGCGAATCCAGCTTGGGAAGATTCGCTTTCAGTTCAGTGGATCGGACACGGAGCAGAGACTCGGGCTGCGTTGAAAAAAAATGTTTTTCTTTTTCCGTTTAAGGGCTTGGAAAACCTCTGAAACCCTTCTCTCGCAAAACCAATATTTCACGCATCCTCTTCTATTTCTTTTAGACGGAACTTTCTCCCTAGCCCCCAAGCTGGACCTGCGACAAGCTTTCAGGTCCAGTGAGCAAAACTAAACAAACCCTTGCTTTTGGTTTACCGAAATTCACGTTTCGCTGCTTCTCACGAAATTCCGGGGACCATCTGTTGACCCTAAAGTAACCCCGGCTCATTTGACCGTGCTATTTTCCAAAGTAAAGCAGAACAAAAAAACAAAAAACTACAACGCTGTATCTACCCTAAACCGCTCGTCTGTATTTACCCATTTATCCCCGCTTTAAAAATACTTTCAGAGACATTCCAGAATACAAACAATACAAACCCCTTCCACTAAAGTACCCTAGACTACGACCGCCCTCAAAAAGATTCTTTGAAAAAAAAAAAGAGAAACGAAACGGCAACAATCGCAAAAGGTGCTTCTACACTCCATTAGCTGAGTGCGTCCCAAAAGGTCCTACCAACGACCAACCGTTTTAAAAGGTCTCAAAAAGAACATCTCGACCATAAGGGGGCGCTTATACTACAACTACACTAACCCCTGTTACCCCTGGCCTCTCTTTTCCTCCCCCCATCCCCAAGACCCCCAAAAGCTAGCCACCACTTTTCCTTAAAGCGAAAGCCAGAATCGTGCGGCGCCTGGCAACGACCAAATTTCCGTCCCTAACAAGCTTCCTTTGCCCCCACCCTCCTCTTGCCTACTACTCGAGCTTCCTTTAACCCCTCCTGGCCATGCTACAACATTGCAACTCGAAAGTCATGGAACACGCCATTCCACCGCCTCTTCTGACGACTTTGCTACATACCTTCTGTGCTTATTCCACCCTAAACCCTAGACACACAAGCCCCCCTTCGCTCCACGAGCACCCCTTTTTGTTTTCCCTGAGGGCAACTATCCCTCCATGCCCCCTTCTCCCCGTAACTGCGCTGTACCTCCTAGCCTACGGCTTGCACTTTGACGATATGTAATACCTGAACCTTGACGACGTCGATCCAACGGTATATTTATGTAGTAATTTCCCCGGAGCAACTTCCGTGCGGCGCTAGTAGCTGCAGTAGTAAGATTTACGACTCTGCAAGTCCTAAAGGCGACTTGCTGGCGGGGGTAACTAAAGGCTGATGTGGACGACAGGGTTTCTCACTGAAAGAAAATTGCACTAACAACATTCACCCTAAACGACGTCGCGTTTTACAAAATGCAGGCAATATTTTACCCGACTTTAATAGCGACGTCTCAGCTCAGAGCAAAAACCCTTAGAAATGATGTATGTGAGTGGTTTTAGTACTACAACCCACCCACATTTCTTATACCACCCACCAGAAGAACCAGGGTCTGAACCCATAAACTACTGACAAACAGCTTTTTTTTTGCATGAGCGTGCGTGTATCACACACATGGGCCCAAAGGGACAACGACAAGACTCATTGTTGTCACTATAAGAATAAAAAAAGGCCGCCAAGATGATACCAGGCACAATTATGGAGATTTTTTTTCTTCTCTTCTTCCATCTTAGTTTAATTTCTCGGGTGCCAATCCCGCCGCAGGTGCTGCTACCCGCTTTCCAATAAGGAAAAAGCGATGAAAATTCTTGAAAATTACGAAAGCTTTATTTTCTCCCCCATTTTTCTCTCCTTCGCCTTCGGCTATGGAAAGCTGTGAAGAGACGACAATCATCCTCACGCCCGACTCAACGCTCTTCGTTTTTTTCGTTATCTTCGCCTCCTCTCTGCTGCTTCTTCTGGATCGTTCGCTAGAGGCTATATACGACACTTATTTTTTTCTTTATTTTTTTTTCTTCGTCACAGAGATGATAGATTCTCTTCAAATTCTTCTCTCTATTGAGCAGCAACTCGCGATTCTCTTTAACTCTATTGGGCCCGCTTCCTATTACCCTAATAAAAAAGATACAGCGGGTAGGTATATATACACTTTTCTATCCCCAAAACTAAAACCTATGCTGTAGTGCAAAAAAAAGAGAACAAATCGTTGCTCTACCAATTGTTGTAATACCACAGAAAAATAAAAGACATTCTTAATATAAAATGTAAAAGAACAGAAGTGGTATTAATCAGAATTAGAAAACTAAGAAGAGAAAAATCTTAATATTAAAATGAGTAAAATTACGAAAGTCCCAAAATAAAATAACTAAATAAAATCATTTTTAAAAATCTGGTATTAACCCTCAAGTTAAAATAAAAATAAATGAAACAAACTCAATTTAATAAATGGTTACATTTAACCAATAAATAAAAAATTAAATAAATAAAAAATAAGCTCAAGTTAATACTGAAGAAATTTGACAGAACTGACTTGGTTTTAATAATAGATTTTTGACGGTTTGATCTTACGGGAAATAACTAAGTTTTGCTTATTCTGGCTTATTTTGTATGCAGTAATACGAAATCTTAACTCTTCTCCATCCTGGCGACGTCAATAAAACATAAATGTAAAAAGAAAGAGCAAAGGATCGCGATCTGACATGTTGCTTCGTATACACATGTTGTTTAACTCCGCCCACAACCTCAACCCCCTACAAGCCCCAAGGGGCTGAACAGCTTTAAGCCAGGTGTAAGGGGCGTGGCAGATTGAATCGATGTTTACTTCCAGTCTTCCCTTGCAAGTTTTGTCTGATTTTTTCTTTTACCTCCCAGTCGAACAAGAATCGGAGCTGAATGTCCCCAAATTGCAAATTTTGTTGATCTTGCATTTCTATAGAAAGCCAATGAAAAAGCGCTTCTGGAAGGATATAACGAGTTCAAAAATGAAACGAAATGAAGGACGAAAATTCAATCAATGTCTGACATTATGCGAGATATTGCACAGCACAGAATTGACTGACTCATGCTCATCAATAAACTCATCTAACCCTCTTTTCAAGAGCCTAATACATCCAATTCCTGCTAAGCATTACCCCCTTTTACCCGCTCAACCCTCGCCCCCCTAAATCGATGCGTATACCCCTCGCGGGATGAAGACGTATTGCAACTTACCGTAAGTAGAGTAAACAGACGAGTGCGTGCAGAAGGATATTGGTGAGATGATAGCCAGCTGGTTCCAACTGATGAAGCCAATAATTGAAGCGAAACGTCAGAACACACAATGGCCGGTACGATTTATGGCTTTGCTCCTAGAAATACAGCCCACATTCCGAAAAAAGGAAAGAGGACAATTAGATCTATGGCTTTCCAACATGTTGCAAAGTTTCCCATATTGGAAAAAAACTTGACTTTTCCCTTGGGGAAATGAAAATAAAACGTAAGGCAAAAAGAAATGGTAACGCTCAAGTATTAGGCACATTTCTGATCCAATACTAAAATTGTTTTAACTGCGGCCAGGCAGAACAACAAAAACCAAGAAAAGAACAACACATACTTCTTGTGCTTTTCCTTGTGAATCTTCCAACAATCGCGCTTCATCACGTACGCGCCACAAAAGAAATACGTACCCAACAGCCCATCAAGCCTCTCCACGCAGACATACAACGCAGTTATATACCCTTAGAAGCTGCAGTTCAGCTCGGGACCAGACGCGACCCGTTTCCACGTCTTTGAAGTAATACGAGCTCTAAATTAATTCTTATCGTCCTCTTTTTAGCCTGTTGTTGATCTACCCTCCACTTTGCCAAACAAACCCTTTTTCAAATAACAAGACCAACATTTCTGAACCGGGTGACGTCATCCAATCTGGCCACTGGACCTCAACTGGCGTCACCCAAACTTTTCCCAGAAGCAGAACTAGCGAGAGATTAAACGCGAAACAGAGAAAGAAAAGAAAATCTTTGGCTTTTTTGGGAGGTAAAACGTAAGAAGAAAGGAAGCTCTTTATCTATTAATATCACGTACCTCCCAGTACTTTGTCTAGTGTTTCTTTGCTAGTCACGTTGCCGAGTCCAAGCAACTAAGGCAACCGCGAAGTTCGCGCTTGATTTCTTCTCTTTTCGTTTCTTATTCTTCTTTTCTTTTCGGAAATCTAGTGCGTTGCTTGTATAGACCGCTCGGCAGCTTTTGCTTGACCTTTTCTCGACTCATATTTTTCCTTTAAGACCTTTGGGAAAAAATACAGGAAGTTATTTTTTAAGGCCAAACGTAGTTGTTGTATATCTCTCTCTTAGGTGCGGTGAAACGAGCTAATCAAACTTTTAAGTTTGGGGAAGCCAACGTTTCCCCCTTGTTCCTTTTGGCGTCTTCAGTCCAACCATCATGGATTAAAGCTTTCCTCTTGATGAGCTAGCGTCCTGTTACGTTTACGATTCTTTCCTTAGCTCCTTTTAGAACCCCCTTTGACTTTGTTTTTAAAACCGGGAACTAACTCCGCTTAAAACGACGAATTACTGACGACGTAGAGGGGTTTTAATTCCACAAAGTACCGGAAGAGCTGGGGTATATCGTGAAAAAACGTTCGTCATGAGCTTGAAACACGCAAATAGAAGCCGGATTGCGTGCCAGCGAGTAAACCGAACGAGTACTATCTGACATCAGGTCGTAAATACCCAACTATGTGTATTTCCTACAAGATACCTCTCGTGGATTGCATGCGAAGACCTTCCCTTTAGAGTCACAACCCCCCAAAACACAAGGTACTGGTAGAAGATGGTCTTTTTCACTTTTTAGGGATTCGGAAAACAAAAGGTCGTCAATACCAAGCGAGTTGCAGTGTGTGTGTGTTGCAGCTGGTATTGAGCGAATTGAAGGCGAGCCAGCGACTTTTCTGCAGTGTGACGAGCAACCCAGAGCAAGAGAAGGAGGGAACGGGGAGAGAAAGAAGTCAAAAGGAGCGAGATCTATAACCTAGCAGCCAAGCTAACAAATGATGCTGATTAGTTTGCTCCGCAAACTCGAGGTCGATATTCATCTCGACTTGCTTGCGAGTACAAGAATGTCAACATTTGTCATCTGACATTGACTTTTGTCGTCATTTTTCCAAATTGCTAGGCCACTTTCTGAAGCTTCTCTCCCAAACTGGCTCGAAACACGACAAAAGACTATAACAATATCTTTTACTTTTATTGCTCAAAAAACCTTTTGTAAACTTTTCCCCTTCTGGGTAATCTTGAAGGGAAGGATAGAAGCTATACTGTGCACATCCAATGTCGACATAACGCTACATAAATACATTTCACGAACAAACAGTCTCAACCCCAATTTTCCCCAGCTACTTTAATTAACAATGAAAAGGACAAAAACAGACGTATTTCTCGCCGGACTCGTAGTGTTACTCCGGCTTGTTTGTTCCCCTCACAGACCCTTCTATCGCGCACCAATAGACACCCGTCCAACGTTCTATGTCGCGGGACCGTTTTCCCTCGTAACGGCTCACACAAGAAAGCTGTTTCCCTCAGGCCGGAGTTGTAGCATTACTCCGGCTTGCTTGTTCGCTCACACACGGTCCTTCAAGGAACCAATAGAATTTTCAGTGTTGGGGGACTGTCTGCCCCGTCAAGGCACGCCGGACTAGCGCTACGAGCCCGGTCAGCCTCCATTGACAAAAACCCCGTTGCTTTCCTACAGGACTCGCGAATGACTTTCAACCAACAGAAGGTGACGTCATAATAACGAATTCTGAACCCCACGCTTAGAGTCATGCAAAGGAGCCGTTAGGCAAACGACAAGCAGTGACAGCAATAACAAAATCACATTATCCAAACAACCGAGAACCCCCGCTGAGCCTCAAGAGGAAAAGAACGCCATAATGGATAAAAAAAAATAGAGCTAGCGAAGTCAATTACGATTATGCTTTTCACCCTCTCCTTCCCCTTTTCCCTCTCTCAGCGTAGGGTAAAAATCTCCCGTCAAACAGAATATCATACGTCGTGCGTGCGTACCCAATTTTCTTTTCTCTTTCTCTCTTTCGCTTCTAAAGGGACACACACAGCAATCTACTAGCCTATACAACAAAAACCTTTGTCCCCGAAACTCGCAGGAGAACCCCCGACAAAAAATAAAGAAAAAGTTTCTGAGAGCAAACGGTAGTTACAGGTATATTAGACGTCTATGGATTTCCTTTAGCTCCATACACCATGTCCGCAATGTAGCGCGGCCCAATACGACCAATAGGAAATCACCATAACAATAAAAGCTAAAAAGGCAAGAAAAAGGGGGACAAAAAGCGTCTTGATCGACCCACAGTTCATTTAGCACGCAACCAAATTCTCAACTCTCTATAGAGCAAACAGAAAAAAAACATTTCCTGTGCAAATTGCGCCAAAATCAGTAGAAAACAGAGGTGGAGGTAGAAATGCCACGTCTGCACCAATTCCCTTGTATCTGGCAACTATTACTGCGAGCCAAAACCCGGGAAACCGAATAGCATAAGCTGTTCATCTTGTCGCTCGGAGTTTGTGGGGAAAGCAAATACGATTAATTTCCCCGAGTGTTGCTGCCTGTGTTCTCTCGCTCTCCCTCGTTCTATAGAGCCTTGCCATTATTAAGCAGGTCTGTTGTAATATCCTCCTTGGGTAAGCAGAAATACAAGAAGAATAAGCAAAAAAAAAAGAAAGAAAAAAGAGAGAAACGGCAGTGCCAGTAGCAGCAGTCGAGCATATAGAAACTGGGTGTCTGGTTAATTAGATTTTGCCTTCAACAATGTTGCATGAGAATTGGGCGATTGTCTGCATGTTGTGTTCTCCGTACAGGAGAATTGCATTCTCATTAACACCAAAGTTTTCATAATTTTTCTCTACGTTTTAGCTACGCGTGTAAGTTCCTCAGTGAATCGGTACTTTTGCCTCTTAAAAAGTGAAGAAAAACAACAACGAAGAAACAGAAAAGCACCTTGAGAAAAGCACCTTGAGAGTTCAATATGAATTAAGAGGAAAAGAAAAAAGTGCTGTCAACTCGAATCTCCCACTTAACAAGTCACCATCACTTTACAAAACTACCAGCGGGAATGTATCTCGAAAGCATGCAGGACAGGGAACAAGAACAGACGGTTGCTATTCCATCTTTTATAATCCGATTCCTTGTCACCCGCCAGCCCAAACAGCAAGCTAGGCAGCGAGCCTTGGCTTAGGCATCCGGCCGCCATCTTGTCTATTTTCCCGCCAAAAAGTAACCATGCCGTGGCGTGGGTTAAGGGCTTAGAGTCCCCCCTTAGCGTTCGCCTTAGCACTCACACGAAAATATTGAAACTTTCAATCTATTACTCAACTTAAAAAACCCATTCTTCTTCTTCACACCCACAAACTCTTTGTCGACTTCTTTTTCCCTTTTCTTTATTTGAAAAACCAAGAAAAGGGAATCTATCCAAAAACTTCACGGGACTTCTACCATACGTCAATAAGCTATTTGGTGACAGCTTCCTAGGGTACTCCTTTTCTTTTCGTCCTTTTTTAGGGCGAGATGGACCCTAAAAGCTAGTCCTTCTCTTGACTGTTCCTGGGCTTGCTCTATCGTCATTAAATTTAATGCGAGGCGACTGCCAAAAGAAGCTGGGATCTCTTCCTCGTGCTCCCTTTGCCATCTGAAAACCTCTGCGGAATTCACCCGCTAGAGGGCCCGATTCCCATCGCAATTTCCTGAACGATCAAAGACTCTCCCTAATTTTAAACTACCAAAAGTGTCCCTAGGGTAAGCTGTGTAACGTCAGAAACAACCCTCTCTCCCTCTCACTTTCATTCCGTCTCTCTCTCCCAGCGGAATGTGGTACCCCTTTAAAAGCATTCCTGTTTTTGAGGACGAAACCTCCTTTGTGCCGCAGCAACTTACTCAAAGTATCACAAGAGTCCCTTAACCTTCAGTTCTAGGTTAAATCCATAAACTTGCTGGTACTGTACTATACATAGCAGACGGCCATCCCCATATGGAAACCCCCCGTTTTATAGCTTAGGGAAACTTTACCCCCCTTTCTGCCTCCTGTTGGCTAGAAATTGAATGATAAGCTGTGGGCGTCACGCTAAATGGGCTCCCACTTCTTAATCATAAAAACACCCCAAGGTAAGAACACGGAGAAACCCCAAAAGCAGAAAAAGTATATATCTCCCAAACTGCGAAGTATAATAACTCCTTCGCAATAATATCCTGGTACCCAGCCAAAAGCAAGATTCCCTACAGCCTTGATTCTCTCGACAACGCAACGAACAGTAAACCAACCCCAAAGCAGGAATGTCAAGGCATAATTCAATCAGCTAGTGTTCCTCAGTCCTGTATGTATTTGCGCGTGTTGTGTGTGTATTTGGTATAACACTGGCATTGCTAAAGCTCAAGCTCAAGGGAGGCTAAAGGAGGCGAAAGTCACGTTATTCTCGGCAAGCGCTTCTTTACTGCACTGATTAGAAAATCAATTCCCGCCTCGGCCGCTCCTCGGAAGCCACCGCCGCGCCAACTCCAAAACTTAAACTTATTAAAGCCAGCAACTGAAAAGAAAGCAAAAGACCCTAACAAAATGGGAAACGAAGAAAAAAGGCTTTCAAAATGGACATAAGTTTCTACTCCGTTAGTTTCCCCGTTGGCGCAAAGTAGAAACAATTTTCCAGGCAGCAATACGACATTCACGCCCACGGTTGTTCGCTGTTTGGTGGCGCTGGCATCAAAAACGTACCCAGTCGAGTCAGAAATAATTTACGCGCTGCTCTTTGAGCTCGCGTTTTCCACCTCAGTGCTAAGAATGTAATTAAGAGCGTTCTCCCCCAGCCCACCAAACAGCTCTGCACCTGCCATGTATCTCTGTCACGTAAAGGAAACCCTTGATATCCGGACTGGGAGATACTGTACGTGCACAACTTCGCCCAACCCCGCGATATTACTCCCAAGCAAAACGCCCCAAATCCCAAATTTAAATAACTCGAAACGCGGAATTTTTTTTAAATCTTATTGTTTTCCGGAGGAAAAAGGAAACTGCCAAGTCATTTCCGTAGCCTCTTGAAGCAATATATTCCGCACCTTCATTTTGTACCCTTCACTCATTTTTAAGAAAGAAAAGAAAAGGAAAATTGCGAGATTCTTGTTTTCTTGAACTACGTAACCTTCAGACGAACCTAACCTAGCAACGCTTTTGGCCTATAATGTAAAGCTCTAAAGGTATCGGTACCCCGTCAACCAATCAACAAACATGTTTTGCAGTAGTCAAGGTATAAACCAACTTGTAGGTAAAATATCAACTTTTGGAGTTGACTGAACTTAGTAATGCAATAGCAGCATTTTTTTAAAAAAAACTTTATCGCGTGGGCTAATACACTTGTCATTCCCCGTAACTCACTTGGATTTAAGAAGCAGCAACAAAGTTTACCTTGAAATCGTTTAACAAAACTGTTTAGCTTCCCCCAAGTAAGAAGCTCACGTGGTACAAATAGGACGTAAATGAAGCTTATGTTCCGAAAAATCTTCTGCAGTAAATCTGAACGAACACGAATTTCCTTTGCTGCATATTTCATTACAGAAAGTTCAAAGAAAAAAAGACAAGGCCAAGATTCTGCCTTGAAAGTCTTCAGAAAAATCCTCGGCTGTTTCACTTTGGAGAAGATTTCCTTCGTTTCGGTCCTTTAGCCTTCTTAGAATCCACTCATAGACACTTAAGTCTGACGTTGATTTTTAGAATGTCCAGATTACAAGCCAACAAAATACCCCCCCACAACAAGTACCAGTATTCCCATGATTGTAAAATTACTGTGTATTGCTACGCCCACTTAATTTGAGAAATTCCAAGGAAACGGATAGTACACATTGCGAAGAAATATTCCCATCGCTGTCTCATTTGCCTTGTAACTTGTGTTCTGCCTCGTAACTTCTATCGACCCATCTCTGGTCTATTCTATTTTTAGATTTTCTTCCCTCGAGTTTCTAAATTGGATCTCGACTCAACAGGAGAAGAAATAAGCATGGCCTAAGAGCCTAAGGGCCGATTTCCACTTAAGGTTAAGGCGCTTAGCCTATGCTTAAGACAATTCAAACAAAAATAATTCACCAAAAGGATAATTCATAATAATTCACCAAATAATTTAGTTTGATGAAGGAGATGTAACCTCATCAAACTGAATTATTTGGTGAATTATCATGAATTATCCTTTTGGTGAATTATTTTTGTTTGAATTGTCTTAAGCATGGGCTAAGCGCCTTAACCTTCGGTGGAAATCGGCCCTAAAGATCAACAAAATATCCAGGAAGAAATAACCTATTTCTGCCACCGATAGGCAGTAGTACGACTCCCGATCTACCCACCAAAGCAAATCCGAGCCTTGCGCAGTGTTTTTTAATGTACTTTTCCTCATGGCTAAAGAGCCTTCAATAACACGTCCGACAATTTTCCATTTTCTGCCAATAACATTGCTGGCCTCTCGGGATTCATCCACCGAACGATGATCTTCGATTTTGGATATGAGTACGTGGACGTGGAGTATCCTGTGATCCTGTGAGGATCCTGTGGCCGGTCCTCTTTTCCCCAGACAGAAAACGAGCGAAGCAGAAGACGATGGAGAAGAAGAAGAAGAACCAAGTTGCTGAAACTTAGGCTGGTAAAACTAAGGCAGCCCCTCCGCTTCCTCCCCGAGGCAGAAATAAAATTTATGTAAGTCCAGTCTTCGGAAGCCAGTAGTGCCAATACTCTTGGGAGTAGCAGGCCGTAACGAACAATGCAATGGGCTTTTGGTAGTGACTTTTGCTTTTCGTTCTCTTTTCGCCTGTCCTTTCTTTTTGTCTTCGGACCTTTTTATCCCCCCCATCCTCACTAGCTCGTAAAAGACAATTGAGTCACGAAGCCTTTAGCTTCGCAGCACCCCAAGACTTGTGCTTATTGAGGATGTTCCGAACAGAAGATTTCTCACTTTCCAACAACTAAGAATCGACAACTGTTTTCTTTCTTCTCCTGTTTTTCCCTCTTCTCCCTCAACTAAGAAGCGCTGATAGAAATCAAGAGCGCTACTATAACACCCTCATGGGGGGCGGGGGATTTTTCGAACCTTTGCTTGCTGGAATTAAACCCTCCCCTAAAAGTTCCTAAGAGTGACTCCAAGCCCCGAAGATTTCGATTTGTGTTTGTAATGTGTGCGCTCGGCTGAACCACAAGTGATGGCATGGGTCAACGCCTCTCGAAAAGCGAGTTGGAAACTCATCTGCTAGTTGATCCCCACCCACCCCACGCATGAATAAAAACCAATGCAGGGTCATTAAGGCAGCTCTGCACACACGTAACAGCGATCGATTCAATATACCGTCTATGTACTATCTACAAGCGAGAAAGCAAAAAGCACAGAAGGATCGATGCCTACGAGCTTTTTACGTAACGGGCGCACACCAGCAGGGCCCCTCCCCCCCCAAAAAAAAAGAAATCCAAATCCATATGACTATGGATTCAGAAACAAAAACTAGCTTGTCTGGGCCCTCTTCTCCTTCTCTTGCCGGCACTTGAAGCACCCTTCAGACTCCTCCTTTCCTTACCCTTTTGCGAAAGTTTTCCAGAAAAGAACCAAATTTCACATTCCAGAAACTTTTCGATGCCTTCCTAAATCGAGCTTCTGGGAGCTAATAAGCGTCTTCGAGCCTAGATGGCGTCCTTTATGGTTCCTAACCCCGCCCCTTTCGTGGAAGTTTGAAGAGGCAGAAATACGATACTGTGATAGCGAACGATTTGAGGAAGGGTAATTGCAGGGTTATGCTATTATAGCTGTTTTAGGACCCCAAATAAGCGAAAGGTCACGCTTGGAGAAGCTATTCCGGGCAACCGTTCTTTCCCCCCCAGTCTTGATACAAACCCGTGTAATTGGACAAACTCAACACACATTGCTGCAGCTCGTTTCTGCCTCTGGTTTGACACGCCTCACATGCTGCTGCCATAGTGACCTCTCGAAGAAGATGGGCGTGTATTATTGGCTTGATTTTTGGTTCCCTATATATAGAGTGGGAGCGAAGCCTTGTCAACAACAACTAACAAACCGTGTATAGCTTATCGAGCTGCGACAGCATTTCTACTGCCTTTCTGCTCCGTAATTTTCGTCTTTGTTTTTTTTTCCCTCCCTTAACCGAGCAAGAAAGGCCCACAATTGCGACCGGGACAGAATTTCTGCGGTGCTTTCTTTAACGCGTGACGACATATAATACCAATTTTACGACTACTAACAGTCTTGTTTTGGGTCATGAAAATTTTCAGCCCGTTAAGCGCAAGCTTGGGTGCCATTTACGGTTCCTAACGCTAACTATCGCCAATCGCAAGCACGTCAAGGGAAAAGAAAAACAAAAAAGGGTAAGAATGCCTCCAAAAACCCTTTTCTACTGTCCACCAACTCCCCCAAAACAAAGAGCAAAAGCAATGAAAAGTTGCCCACGTGTCCATCTCAAGTCGTTTCGGGTTTCGCAAGAAGAAATCTAGCTAAACGGTACAGATTAACGAGTTAAATCCCTTCAATCTACCTCTTTCTCTCTCGCTCTTTCTTTAATTTGAGAACACACAATCGGGTACTTTGAGCCCTTTGGAAGACCATGCGAAGTATCGCCAAGCATCCCAAAGTTCAACTTGACATCAGATCTTTCTTTTTCTGTCACGTGTCAAGCAGAAACGTTAGCCAGAGAGGAGAGCGCCAGACAAAAAATCAATGTTTCCCAACCTAAAACTAAATACCAGCAGACAAAGTGTTGTTGGTAACACTCGGCTCGACACTTGAAGCCCGTGGAGTTTCCCAAAAGTCAGCTTCAATTTGATTAACCTACGATTTAGCTCAAACGTCACACAACTCCTGGCAAATAAAGTATATATCACTCCAGCAAGAAAAGAAAAAAAAAACTTAACAGAAGAAACTTGGCAAAAGAGCTTGGGACATTCTGGGAAACCTGGCAAATTCCCTGCAAGTAATAGCTTGGAACCAACTTTAAAATCTGCAGAAAGTACAGT
Organism: Lepidurus couesii; assembly: GCA_022832235.1. NCBI lineage: Eukaryota > Metazoa > Arthropoda > Branchiopoda > Notostraca > Triopsidae > Lepidurus > Lepidurus couesii. The sequence continues at coordinate 48,414 of JAGJRP010000223.1, read as the reverse complement.
ACAACAAAAAAAACTTTCCAATTTTTTCCAATTTTGAAGCGACATAACGAAACTTCGAGAAACTACTCTACTCAAACACAAACCATGCTGTTACTGAGAAAATTTCTGTAAAAAGTGTCGCTAATTTAATTTAAAAAAAACTAGCTTAGCATCGTTACGTACAGTAATATTTCCCGCCAAAAACTAGGCCAATCCCGTCACAGTGCTTAACTACTTTAAAAAAATACTTTAAAAATGCCATCGTACACTAAAAGTACACTAACAAGGCATCTTTAGCACAGAAACATCTCATTTTCTTACAGAACTTAAGACAATCCGAAAAGCCCTTTTAAGCTAATTAAACTTCAAAGGAAAACCGCAGAATGAAGCCTTGTTCTGCCTTTGTCAAACCTCCTATTTCCCGTCTGCCACCGTTAGCTCTTCCATCTTATATTTTTTTTACTCTCCATCTCTCTTACATGGTGGAAAGAAAACTAGAAAGACTATGCGGACCTCGCTTGGGCTGTAGTGGTGGCCATGCTGCTCCATTGTCTTCATTGTCTCCGGGGAAATTGGCCATTCAAAATGCCCCCTTTTAGCACAGCAACAGCAGCTCTCTCTCGCTCGCTCTCCTCTCAGCTAAAAACCCCAACATTTGCTCTCTTCCTCCAACTCTAAAACTTTTCTCAAGGAATCATCCCTGTCTTCCGCTGCCCACGACTTGGGGGGCTTTTGCTGTTAATTCTAGTAGAACATGAAAAGAGGGCCAAGCAACATGACTTTTCTTAACGTTCCTATCCTTTCTCATATCCAGAAAGTTGAACCTTTTGTTCTGAAGGGCGACAGACGGGTGCTGTCCAAAACGCCAAGTTAACGCTTGTCATCTCCACTACCAACCCTACTATTGTTTCGGAAAAACAGGGTGACAGTAACAACAGTAACAATTAATAACAGTAACAAATCCTAAGACTAATAATTACAACACAAACTAAAACTATCTTTAATTCCAATTTTACTTTGGCACTACGTAATAGTTGCCGGTCCAGTACCGCGGTTGTATATTTGTTATATGTTCTTTATATGTTATATCTCTTCGTGGGGAAGATTTTCTAGATCTGCTTCTGCCCCTGCGGCCCCCGCAGATGAGTTTCCCGATCTTTTTGTCAACTCAAGCGTCTCTTTAAGCCGTACTTGCAAGACTTTGTGGGGTCAAGGAGAATAGCAATCGCAAAAGAAAGAAGCTACGGAAGCAAAAGACTTGGACTACAAGGTATGTACATGTCTCTTCAAATAAATAAAAGACCCAACTAAATGTGTCTTGCAGCTTTGTTTAGCTAAGTTGCTTGCTCTTATGCAACTTTTGTGCTTACAATAAAAATACAAGAAAACGGTGGCTCAACACATACAAGTCAGCTTGTTTCCATAAGGAGCTAGTTTTTCATGTCAAGTAGTTAAGGGCAACTGGAATATTGTACATCTTATAAAGGACTGGGGGAAGTTTTTAGTCAGCAAAATAAAAAACAAAATGTCGCCTTTCCAAGACATAAAAACCTTCTAAGAAGCTTATGTAGCGTAAAAATTCATCCAATTTAAACTATCTCACCGACAAATCTTATCTCAGACAGGACATACAAGTAGATTTAACAAAATGCTCAATTTAAAGTAAGTTTTAGCTTTTAAAGTCAACTTAAATTATCTCCAATGCTTTTTAGCTCAAGCCTGTACTTAAATACAAGCTACATTGTATTTTTAATGCTACTGCAAAATTTACCTTAATTTGTCACACAATTCCATACTCAAACACAAACAACAATGAACATTCAAAACGCGTCCCACCGCCTCCCAATGGGTTGTCCTTGCCTAGCAGTAAACAAAGACGCCGCAACGGCAAAGAAACCCCGGTTCACTGTTCAGAAACGCGAATCAGGACAGGAATAAGCAGCATGCCGCATGGAAACTTAGCGAATGTTTTTGACGGGACAATTAGCGTTTCTTGTTTAGACAAAGAACACGTGCTCACTCACTTTGCTCATCTTACAATTAATGGCAAAACAAACAAGAAACCTTAGCACATAATTTATTACTAGGAAAAACTTTGTAATGCCAAAAAACGGCAAAAATAGTCAAGAAATGCGACTTCACTCCAGAAATTGCTTAAAGGTTAACCGTACCACAAAACTAGGAAACCGTAAAACTTGCAATCCGCCAAGGGGAACCGCAGGAACCGAAGAATGCATTATAAACCACGGTACTTTTTAACGACACTTTGGCGTTCTAATCAAATAAAACAGGACACTTAACAACCCTATAACTGGAATTTTCCCCCTCTTGACAGACTCCCCTTCCGTTTTGCTACAATTATTGTTTAAGCTATCATAACAAGCACAAGAAAAGCGTCCATGTGCAAAACTTGAAGAGGGTAAGGTAGATGTGATTTCCGCGGATTTTAGTTTGCATGAAACTAGAAAATTCCCACCCCAAAATTCCCACGCTGCCTTCAACACTTTCAAAGGTCTTGCAAAGCTATGGTGTTAACCCTAACGATCTGCCTAAAAAGCGGTTAATTGCTACTTTGTGCTAAACCATGTCGTTGAAAGGATTTCTCCCAAATTCTCGTTTCCTTTTAAACACAAAATAAATCTCCCCTAGGGAGAATGATGCCCAGCAAGCTTCACCTGCTCCCTAATACAGGATGCGCCATTTTTGCGGAATTTAACCCAATTTCTGTCAAGTTTTAAACTTCTATTACTATGTATCTAACACTCGATTATTTTTCTTCAATTAAATTATTACTGCAGAGTTAACGTTTATTACTGCATACCTTAGCAGTTCGATTACTGGGAACTAAACGTACGTTTCATGCAGATTTTAAGCTTTCGATCACTGCAGAAATAAAGCTTCAATTACTGTAGACATTGAAATCCCGATTACAGAAACGAAACACTCGTCACTGCAGACCATAAACGTTCGACTACCCCAGGAAGAGTACGGAATTTCTGCAGAAATAATCGACAAATACCAACTGAACGCCTGATTTTTCTGGGCAAAGAGTTCCATTACTTCGCTACAAAACGTTCCATTAACTGGAATGTTGCGCTGTTTGCTACTGAATAAATTACTGCTCCACAAAACCGCACAAACTTGGCTATTTTTGACACCAATGTCCTCCAAATCTTTCAAATTCCAGCTATGAATGGGTCCCATTGGGAGACCCCAAAAAATAGTCCAGAAAACCAAAAAGAAAAATCTATATTGATGCGCTCACACGTTCCAAGACGCCAAATTCTTCCCATTTCTGTCCCTGTACAAGACACCGAAAAAAAAAATCTCTTTGGCGTCGTAAGAGATTTCCTCCGAAATTCCGCAAGAGCAGCGAGGCTTTAACTTTGGGAAAGCTTTGCTGCGCTCCACAGAACACTAATCGCGTCCGGCAATCCAATACAGAAAGCCTTCCCAAAAGCATCGCTTTCAATATATCAAAGCACCCGCGCGACCTTAACAAACTACAACCAAAAACCAACTCCTGCAGAACCACCATCACAACAACTACAAGCTACCTAATTCCTCACCCCAAAACATCGCTCTCTCTCTCTCTCTCTCTGTTATCTCTCCGTTGCTCCTCCGTTCCTTTCTCTTTAAACAATATTGAAGTTATTTTCCTTTCCGGGGAAAGATAACTTGGGAAATCTATTCACGGCTGGTCCCAGTAAAAGCTGGTTTTGCTCCCAAAACTCAAAACCAGGGGGCCATCCTGTACCCTTCTTACTCTAAAGTTGTGTTCGTGCCCGGAAACATAAACTCTCCGAAGTAAAACTGACTATACTCCGTGGAAACTTGGCGAGACATTGAGAGAAGCAAAACCCATACCCCCAGCTTGAACCAAAGTTCACACAGTCTATAAACACACGCATATTGCATATTACGTTGGCCATGCCCAAGTACGTCGTAAACTGCTCAAACCTCGTTCTGACACTCTCTGAGGCGACAGTCGATTCCCCCCTCTTTAGTTCTCTTCCCCACCCCTAAAAAATGGCAAACATAAACATTTACAAAAATAAATAGTAAATAAATCAATAAATCGGGTGGTAAAAGTTCTTCCTTTTTTATACTATTGAAACAGTGAACCTTGAAGGCTGCGAATTTCGTAACCCCCGAAAACCCCCCACAACCCCTGAAAGACAGTCCTGATGGGGCTGTCGAACTCAATTGCTACTCGTTAACTATCAAAATAGACTGTTCTTGCTTCCATCTCCGCCTGGTCCGTGTTCTGCTTCAATTTTGATGAAATAAAGAATCGTCAAAGATAGTTTTTTGCCCCTTTCTTTTTCCGTTTCTTCTTCAACTCGTCTAGGGTGGCTGAAGCTCGTGAGTGGTCATTCTAAATTGTTCTGCTTTTTTTTAAGGGGGTGGGAGGGAGAAGATAACCGTAAAAGGGAGCGACATAGATAAAAGATGTCGAATTGCCGACTCCAAAGGGTAAGAGAGAAAGAGACAGCGAGAGGAAAAATAAAAAGTAAGGGAAAAAAGGAGGAAGAAATGTATTTCTCTCTACCTTGACTAAGAGCGTTCCCCAAAAGTCGTTGAAGAACAAGTTGGCAATGGGCGTGTGTGGCCTCAAATCCTTGTTATCTTTGATGGCGCTGATGTCGTCAAACACGAATCCGCACTGCAGAGCGTTCCAATACACTGTCAAACTCAAGAAGGCCAAAACTATCGCCTGCACTGTCCACGATGAGCCAGACATGTTGATGGCTTTCTGCTGCTGCAGTGATCCGCCGACCGGTGACAAACCTGTTGAATGACACCCAGGCACATGTCCCAAAAAGAAAAAGGAAACGAAATCAGTTTTCAAACGCTTCAAATATAGTCAATTTCGATAACAGAATGTCTAAACGGAAATAAATTTCTGCAGAAATAGACGTGCATTTGTATTATCAGAGGAGTCTATTTCTTGCGAGATCCTTTTACTTTGCGAGTACATTTCTGCAGGAAAAGTTTCAAAAATACCTTTCTGCAGAAAAACTTTCACGAGTATTTCTGCAAGAACGTAGAAATACGTGTCTACGGGAAACGCAATTAACTACGGGAAGTTTCGTAAATACATTTTGCCAGGAATCCAATTTCAAAGTATGTATTCAGGAATATTTGAAGCAATAAGTTTCTGCAGGAAGATTCTTTCCAAGAACAATATTTCTGCGGGAATTGTATTACTGCAGAAAGTTTTCATACATTGTCAGGAGTATAATTTGAAAACGTTTCTGCAGAAATACCCAAGAAAAAAAAGTTTTAGCAGAAAGTGTTTGCAGAAATATATTTCTGCGGAGTTATATTGACACACTCCTGCAGCACATTTTTGCAGGATATTGAAAAACTTATCGGCGAAGTTTTCGTAGGTACATATTACTGCAGAAATATACGAATCTTTTGTGTGGATTACTTATGGTAAACATGCAGATGTCTGTATTTCTGCCAGACATTAAAAACAATTAAAAATAGCTTAAGATATTTGAAATGTTCAAGTTCCGTTCCCACCTAAGAATATTTTAAAAAGCTGTTGCCACTCTCAAAAATAAATCCTGTTCTCCAGAAATCCAGTTTAAATAGCACCACTTTCTGCACTTTAGTATTTCTGCACCGTAATTCTGTTTGCTAGAAGTGTTCTCTAAAGTCACTGTAAAACTTGGGCCTGACGCATCTTTCCAAAAACCACCTATGCTTCAGCGCCTCTGCTCTTCTCCGCTAGGATGAAAAACTCGCAGGCATATACAGACTGAATGCAAAAGCAATGGCATTTCTGCCACAGACTTCCGATTTTCCTTGATAGGAACCTTAGGAAATGTCTGTTTTGCAAGCAAATACGAATACTACACAAACTCGCATGGATAAGGAGCGGTTTAGAGAACGCGATTAGACGTCTGGGTTCAAACTGAAGCTGTTGGTGCGACTACTGGTTTAGTTAAAGGCGAAAGTTGACTAATCGAAACTAGTGATGCTGGCTAAGGGCTCGGCCCATTCCCGGGGTGGCGGCGCCGCACTCCGGTGGCCGCCTCGACGCCTGCGCTTTGAAACAACGTTCTTTCTACGGGGTGGGGGGCCCGTTCTGGACGCTTGCTTTGTGCTCTTTCACTTGCTTGTCGACCGACGTGTTGATTGACCCGTGCTTGTCCTGCATGCTCGACCACGCCCGCGTTTATCTGCCCCATTTTTCGTGGCCATCCCCACAAACCCTTACCCTTCCTTCTCTTTTCCTTTCCTTTCCCCTCCTGGCCCTCTACCTACGCATTTCTACCTCTGTACATGATTTCTGTTTATTTCTTTCCCAATCTAAAGCTTACTACAAAAGCGTCCCAAGCTTCAAGTGTCTAATTCCCTGTCCATATTCTCCTTCCAAGAGCCCTTTGAATAAGACTGGGCTTTTGGTTTACTTCTCTCTTTGATAAAAATAAATCATTCTGTATAACAAAAAATAATCTTCATGGGTTTATCAACAAGGAATCATACTTAGTGAATTAAATGGAAAGTAAATCCACTTTCTAATGCCCCCCGAAAAAAAAAAACGGAACGCATTAATCTTCAGGAAGGAAAGGGAATTAGCTAATAAACTCTGCCTATAAGTATGAAGTTGGGTAGCTAAAGCCACGCCCACTAAACTCAAAGCAAGACTACTTTTAGAGGGATCCCCCCCCTCAAGGAACTTTTGCCCCGCAGCAATTCCTTGAAACTTGGCTTGTTTCTTTTTGTCTGATTTCATTTGTTGTTTTCAAACGAAGAGAGAAAAAGAAACTCGGCAGAAATCCAGAAACTTGTTTATGTTTCTACTTGCTTTGCATAACCCAAAGTCCCTTGTTGTATATGTATACATTTTTGTGGCGTGCGGGTGTGTAGTTCCAAGGCTTGAGTGACTTTGGGGAAATAAAAAAATCGAAATAAACAAAAATATTACCCTCACACACATACAACAAAAAAGAAAGAAAAGAAAAACAACATCCAATTTCCCAGATTAATTTTTCTCTGATGCACTCAACTGCGCTGGAGCCATATTGATTAAAATTAGGACTCGGGCCCATCTCTTTTATATGCCAGTGTTTTTCCTTCCTTCTCTTCTTCGAGTGGCGCAAAACCAAAAATGAGAAACGAAAAGAAAACCAGGCTGGGATATAAAAAAGAATCACAGAAAAGGCGTAATAAAAGTAACCGAAGGGTCTTAGGGTGTTAAAAAAGAAGTTGCCAAGAGGAGAAAGGGGAGGGGGAAGCAAAAAAACAACAACAAAAAACCCACAGCAATTCAGTGGGCGAAGATAGGGGACGCATAAAAAGAAGAAAAAAAGAGATTACAGAAAAAAAGGCAATTCGGACTATGGGCCTATCGCTGAATTTTTCAAAGCTGAAACGAAGTAATAGCTCAGGCTCATCAAGTCCACCCAAGCATATATACGTTTATGTCGCTATAAGAAATGGGGGAAGAGAGAGAGACAGAAATGGTCAAAATTAAGCGTGTGTAAAAAAGGCTTTAAGGGCTTTTTTGTATGATACGGGAAACGCCCACAGTTATTGCTTCCTACATGCTCCAACAGCTCTGCAAAGTTGTGATTTATCGGTGTTAATCAAATTGCTGCGCGAACGGAAGAATCCGATGCTTCGTTAAGTTCTCAGCCACGAACGCATATTGCTGCATAAACACTCATTACTGCATAGATATACGTATTTATGCAGGGAAATGCTTAATCGGATACCATTGCTTACTCTTTTGGAGCAACTGGAGGGTACTTTGCAAGGTATCGCAGAAATGCAGCAATACAGAAATAGTTTGATTTTTATTACACTGCCAGGTAACTTATTCGCGAGATGTTTGGAGAAATAGGCAACTTGCCGTACAGAAACACGTACATTACGTAGGGAACCTCATAAACCTTTCGGGCATTAATAACGAAGCATTCCATAAACGATCTAATTCTGCAGAAATACGAATTTCCCTGCAGCATAAATAAATATTATGGAAGAAATAATAAAAATTACTGTCTATTTATATGAAAACCAGCAGAGAAGTTATACAATGTCGGGAATATACGATATTACTACAGAAATAATTACTGCCGAAGTAATGTGCATTGTCTTTTTTACTCAGCACAAGCTCTAAGATGTCGCAGCAATAATAAAGTACTGAAGAAATTCATACTTTACTCGAGACATGTATACTATTGCAGAAACAGACATCTCTGCAGGAATATGCACAATACTGCCTATTTTATACGAAGATTCACAAGGCGGTGAAATGTTCTTGAAATAATATGTGACTGCAGAAATATACTAATTTTGTTTATTACTGTGAAAGTTAAGTTCGTAATGGGTTTAGAAATAACCACACTACTGTAAAATAATACACCACTGAGTAATATATGTATATATTGCTACTTGAGACACCAAATACGGTTACTATGGCAGAAGTACGAAACTACTGTTTAGATTACGCAATATCTACTTGCATAAAATTCGAGGGAAGCTCAAGAGGTCACAAAAACAAGATATTACTGCATAAATACTCACGACTACTGACTTTTTACTACCCTGTAGGAAAAGCTCGTGATAGATCGCAGAAATGCTCGCATTTTTGCAGAAAGAGAGGTATTGTTTCATCAATAATACACATTATGAACTATTTACATTTATATACTTCGGAAAAAGCTCCAAGGCATCACAGAACAACTCACATTTCTGAAGAAATAATGCACATTTCTCGCTAATTATACTGCTCGTCGGGGGAAGCCCGAAAAAGGTGACAGAATTAGGTACCTATATTACTGCGATGATAAAACAGCAACTACGCACACGAACACTAAAAATGAGAGAAAAGCCTCATGTAGTATTCTCAGACATCTTGACATTACTGCCCATTAACTATTCACAGATACGCTCACGTTAAGGTGTCGTTGCGGACTCGGTTTTCTGAAGCGGAAAACACGCCAAAACGGTATGGACAGTTTTCAAGATTAATAGATCAAAGACTAGCATGACTAGACTAAAAGCGTTAAGAGCTTAAGGACACGAAGGGTCTTCTCTTACCCGCAAACAGCGAAACCACCAGCTTATACACATCGTCCCGCCCCGGAAAAATTATAGATTATCAATAAACGGCAACAAAAGAGGGAGCGGAAGCAAAAGGCAAAAGCACCGCGATTCTTTCTTCACAATTTTCCCACCCTCGTCCTTCATATCCATGTAGTACATCGTAGCACTACGTTATCCTCAAGCAGCTTCACTCTCTCTCTCTTCTCTCCAGAAACTCGTTATCTATGGGCCGTCCTCTTAAGAAATCCCTGACTCTTCATTCTTCACTCCAGGTGCATTTCTGTAAAATGTCCTGCAGATCCGTCTGCACTTGCGACCACGCCTTCCATCAACCCATCAATGTATGGAAGGGATCATCAACGACGGATAGTTGTTGTGATCGTTCCACTCACCTCAATACCTCCCCCCTCCCCCTAAAAGACACTAGGACGAAGGAAAAAGGATCGAGTCGGCTGCAACAATTGGAAACCAACGATACGGAAGGGAAAAGCGAAAGGATCGAAGATTTGTTTTTCTTTCTCGGTTCCTTGACCGATCAGAATGGATCGCGGGAGAGGGGGGAGGGGAGCATCGGTCTCCGCACAAACGAAAGAACAAAAAGAAGTGCGAGCTACAGGATGAAGCGAACGTAGCTCCAACTTGTTGCCTAGGCGCGTATCCTACATCAAGCCTCCCGCAGCATTTTCCCGCAGAATATTTCTTCTCTCTCTCACTCTTACACCCCAAAAAACTATTTCCCCCTTTTTTTTCTTCCCTTTTTTAACCACCCACCACATTTATTTTCCCCCGAACCCAATTCTGACCGTCCTTGGAATCTTCAAAAATTGTCTCTTTTCTTCACTTCCCAATGTAGCACCGCAATTCCCCTCCTCCCTCAATTCTCGTACGGGACATTAGGCCGGAGATGAAGACAAGTTGAGTCCATTTCGAGGTGGAAAATTTGCAATCACAGTCCAAGATTAAAGGCAATCCCATTCGTTTTTCCTTCGTCTATTTCTATATGGCTCCCTACAATGGTCTTTCCGCTCTTCTGACAAAACTCTTTTGCCCTAATCCCCCACAAGAATAAAGAAAACGAAAAAGGAAACAACTAATAAAAAAGAAGTTAGAAAAGGAATTATACCAAACATTTCTACTTATTTCTTCTCGTTCCACCGTAGTAATATAGAACAAGCCTTTTCGGGAAGCTTGGAAAATTTCATTTCAAACGAATCGTTCCCAGTTCTTCTTTCCTTTCTCCCCAACGATCTACAAAGGACGCCGAATAGCTACTCGAGTTTTCCCCGGAGTTTCTCCGGTAAAGATCACGTCTAAAAGACTGTGCACCGTTTGAAGACTGCAGCAATACAGTAATTACTGTCCCCATTTGTAAGTCTCTCCCCTCACTGCCATGCGACTTGTCAAACACGTCACTTCAATTAGCCTGCTTGTTGTGTCTTATACCTCTCTGTCTCTCTTGCTTTCAACCAAACTATCTTCAAAAAAGAAGGGGCGGAATCTTCATGTGCTTGAGTTCCTACAGATCAAAGCGACCACGGATGGCGTCCGACAGCTTTCCCAATGAATTGGCCCTCTTCATCCACCTTACAATCTTTCCCTAGTTTCCACGAAACGTTACCATCAATTCAACCCTTCTTGAAGCATTTAGACATCGCTATAAGGCAGTTCAAACTACTACACTATAGGATAGCTAACAGCTCCTTTCCCAGTACTCCATCTAATCCGTGGCTCTTTACGTTTTCGTAGCCTCTTATATAAGCAGACCATACCTCAATCCTGTCCATTTCAAAAGACTTCCATTCGAGTTAGACTTCCAGACTTCCATTTACATTCGAGCTTAAAATGTTCCTTAGAATTTCCTCAACATCGTCTTCCCTTTCTAGGAACTTCAGCCTTTAAATTTTCCGGCAAACCGCAGTGACGTAGAGACTTGCCAAGCAAGCTTCGCTGTCTTCAGCGCTACACAAGAAAAAAAAGGCTAAAAGAAATGAACATGGCAGAAATTTCCCCTCTTTCTCTCCATTTTTTCTTTCATTTCTGTGTGGCGTTACTCTAAAGCCTCTTGCTCATGTCGTAGGAATCCATTCTGATATACATGTCAAGTTGGGGGGTAGACCACCAAAAGCTAGCCACCGAAACAAAGCCTCTTCTGTCTCTGTCGCCTTTTAGCTCGCTCTGGGATTCAGGAGAGTAACGAGAAATGAGTCTTATATAAACCTGCGACACCCCCAAAGTTAGTTCTCTCTCTCTTCACCTCTTTCGCTTTTCTCTCTCCCCTCTCTACTCGCCTTAACGTCTCTTTAGGAAAGTCTCCGTCCATTGCCAGCGCCAGCAACAAGACGGATGTGAACTTAATTAGCGGGTTTCCGGGGTGCGAGAGAGTTGTTGCTCTTAGAAGCTGGGGTTGTCACGCCCTCCGAAAACAGCCCTAGCCCCCCAAACTTTAGGCTAATGAGGTGCCAAGAAATATCTTGATACGCCTTTACGCCAGCCCCCCGAAACTTGAAGAGGACTGGAGGGATTTCGCTACTTTGTCCTTGTGACACAAACAGTTAACAAACGATGTTAGACAAGGCTTCCGGACCCGCAGCAATTAAAACAGCCGAGATTGTTTTGTCTGTCTCGCCTTCACTATTTTAGTAAAAAAATAATCTAGAGGGGAAAACGTTACGAAAAACGGAACGAAAACAAGTAGCTGTACAGTACCAACAAACACGGGTTTCTTTTGGAATGAAAATGGTTCTAGTATAGGGCGAAAAAAGGCTCACTAATTTTTTTTAGTAATTTAGGACGGAAAAAGAGCACTTTTAGAAAGCGAAAAACGCTTTCGTTCTAGATTTTTTTTAAACAAAATTTAATACAGTAGTAGAAAGAAGCTCTAGTTTAGAGCGACAAAGTGTTCACTCTAAAATACAATAGAACGATTTACAGCGATTAAATATGAGCATTTAGCGGGCAAAAAAGCATTACGCAATAAAAAAAATAAACACCCAAGAGAATGTTTACATTGATAACAATGAAGTTCTGCTTCGGAGCAAAATTGCTCTATTTGAGACCAAAAACAGTCGCTCGAGCGATTAGTAGGGATTATAAGTAGAGCGCTTTAGGGAACAGAGTGTGTTTTATTTAAGGAAAAATGAACTGAACCAAAACAAACGTGTCGAAGTCACAAAAGTCACGTTCAATGTAGAGCGTGGATTCCTCTTTATTAGGGAAAAGTGTAGGTTCTTATATAGGCATACGTATGTAAATACAAGTTCATTTTTATTGTTAAAAATTTCACTGGATTCTCCGGTGAAACATCATATCACGACTCTTAATAGTACATCTATATAGAGGTAAAAAAAAACTACCGATGAAACCAAAATAAAAAGGTTCAGTGTGACCAAGGGGTTTGGAAGCCACACACATATCAATAATAATGTGATCACATGTGTGATACTACATATACAGGAATCTTAGGCCGGCCCGAAAACACGGGAAAGAAGCTCTGCTATATAAGACCACGGGAAATCGATATCATCACATATATATACCTTTGGCCGCGGACTTTGCCTCTCTCCCCTGTGTCCATGTTGTTGCTAGAAACTTGGAAGTGTATACATGTCCTTTTGTGATATATAAAAAAGAAGGGTAGGGTGTTAAAACGGTGCCAAAGGAAAAGTAATCTCGCTAAGCAGATGAGGAAACCTCACGTTTGGTCCCTAGAATGGCTTCCTTTCGGCCACAACAAAGTAAACAGATCCTACATTTCCGAAGCCCTTCTATTTCCGGCAAAAAAAAAGTCAGAAAGAGAAAAAAAAGTTCAGATAGTCAAATCGGCTTGTCGTAGCACATATAATCGGATTCCGCTTGAGGAAGGGGTTCCAACGACGTATCACAGATGTTTGTACGACGCCTAGTTCCCGAGCTATTGCACATCGAACGTTTGGCCGGTGACGTCACGCGTGGTTACCTTAGACGCTAGTCGCTATTGGCGGACTCAAGCGCGTAGCGTCGTAAGCCAATCAGCAGTTTTGTGACTCTAACTCTCGGATGGAACGCGCTAGAACGAAAATTCCAACGCTTTTAACAACAGGAAATGGCTGGCTATCTGCGTTCTAAAAAGCCTTTTCCTTACAACATAAAAAATAATAAAAAAGGGAAAAACGTTAAAAAGAATATGCTATCATAACACGACATTTCTTGCCAAGGTGTTGGGTGTATAACACCACGAGGGAAAATAAAGGATTGTGAGCTATTTTCTTGACTCGGGGAAAAGCGTTTTGGGGCCTTCAGCTTTTGCCATTACGCTAGAGTAATACGGAAAGTCGGAAACATAAGATGGGATTTGGCTCCCCATTTCCCTCGCGCCACACAACCTTTTTGCATCTCATTTGAGAATCATCTGGCATGGGATGACGGGAACTCTTATAACTTTGTCTCTCGCTGTATCTTTTTTCTTTTTATTATTCCTTTCGAAGAACCGAAGAATTGCCACTGTCAGGCATCATAAGGCATAAAAAAAGAAGTAAAAGAAATAAGTCCAAGAGCATAATATTTCTCAAGAAAACGAGGGAGAAAAAGCCATACACGATCTTAACAGAGCGGAGGGTTATGTAGGGCTACGTACGTCCGTCCATCAGTTAGCTCTTTTGTGGGAAGTAAACGCAGCAGCCAAGAGAAGAAAAAAAAAAGAAAGAAAAAAGAGACCGGGACAAAAAGAGTGGGTGGGCTGCTTAATGTATGTGAAAGCTCTTGGATATGATCCCTTAGCTGGTGCGGGAGAGGGGAGACAAGTCAATAAGGGATATGAGAAGTCGAGAAGAGGCGTTTCAATACGCCGTCAAGACCGTTATACCGAGAGCTTCCTCATCCGGATATACAACTTTTCATATAAAGTCCAAGTCGTACTTCACTCCGACTTCTATTCAAATTATAATCTCTGTATGATCTCTTTATGTATCTAGTTTTTTTTTTATCCTTACTCCTCACAAAAAGTTTCTCCTCCCAAGCACAGATTACTGCTTTGGCGCCGCCCCTTTCCTCCCGGTATTTGCTCCCCTAACCCGGTACAGCAATACTGTGCTCCAAACTACGGAACCGGAACGCTTACTGGAAATCGGCGTACTTCTCTTAACAATATTCCTCCCCTCTAGCGTTGGGCGTGGCTTTAAATAGTCAGGGTACTTTTCAATCCCACCTTAAATCTTCGCCCGACATAACAAGGGAGCCAAAAACTAGAAAAGGGGCCTAGAAATGTTGAAAAACAATTTGTCGTGACGTCATGACATGTTCTCAAACTTTGCCCTTTTGTAAAAGTGTTATAAAATTCTAAACTAATCTGCCTGCCTGATACTTGGCGTGTGTGCAGGACGATGTCGCTTTAAGCTGACACCCTTTCCGCTAGCGCAGCTCGAAGCAAATACACGCTTTACTTTATAATTAAATACCCCGCGGGGTGCATTTCATGGATGACCATTACGGAGCTAAAGCTCCACCCACTTTTTTTTAAATCCCACTAATAATAATATATGACCTAAAGTACCCTCTCCCCGTCTTAACGATGGTACGGGCTGGTACGATGCAAATAAACATGAAAACCTGAAGCCCCGCCCTCTTTCATAACTTGGTAACACACGTCTGAAGAGTTTTTTCCCAATTTACACCCTTGCGCAATAAAATAATTCTGGCGTGCACACCAAGATCTGACGCGGAAGACATTCTCATTAAGCCAAAGCACGCCCCAGGCGAGTCCCAACACACGAACGGCTCTTCTCCTCTAACAAAATGTTGCGTCTCGTCCATAAAACTTCTCCCGCGGACGACTTACGACTTATTGCTTGTCTAACGAAAACGGCTGCGACTTGATACATCCAAGATTCTCATTATGCTAAATGGTTGCCCCTTCCCCTTGCCTTGTACCCCACCCACCCTAAGAAAAAAAAACAGGACAGATCCTTAATGAGGCGATTTCATTAAAACGAGTTTAACCCAACTAGAGCGATTTACAGACACAATTAAAGCAAAGGAATTCCAAGTGTTTCCTGCAAAACGAAAAAAGCAGGAAAATATAATGATTAACATGTCAAAACAGTCTTGAAAACGTGACTCGAGTCAATTTACAAGATTGGCAAAATTGAATCCACGCCCACGTAATCCAAACTAAGTTTTAAATGGACGGCAAATCCGCAAAGACGATTTGAGAGGCAATTGGCATGCTCAGGAAGAACGAAGAAAGAAATAAAGGAAAAGGGCAGAAATCTACATAAACTGAGAACTCAACTGACAGCTTTAATTTCCGGTCGGTCCTTTTCACAAAAAATCTCATATCCTTTGTTGTAGTTTTCCCAAAACCGCAGGTAGGGTACGCAACTTACAAAAATGTCCTCTTAACTTTTCATCTAATCGGTATAATCTCTGCCTTTAACGCATACTATTTCTTCCATCCCCTAAAAAAAGCTGCCGAACGTATTTCTGTAGTAATATTCATATTTCTATAGCATTTCAACGGCTCCATGTCCATTGTTCCAACGGAAAGGCAGTAATAAGCATTGTTCTTGCAGTAATGTGGGTACTGCAGCGACACTCAGGGTAGTAACGGTAGCAATAAACCGTACTTTCTGTAGTAATTGTCTATTAGGACATAATTCCAAGAGCTTCTCTTGAAGTGTGGTAAAACAGAAAGTAAATATGCGTTATTTTTGAAGCGACATGTGTATTGCTACAGTATTGCGCGTATGTATTGGACAAGTTAGTTGTTTTTCCTAGAGTATAATTAGGCAGTTAATTCCTGCAATTTTGCAGTAATATTCGTTTTCTTGTTAGTAATGTGCCTTATTTCTGCGACAAATCAACTATTCGCTTTAACTGACATATAAATATCCCATAATGTGCACATAGGTACAATAATTTGAAAACAGCTGCAGTAATGTGCCCATTTCGACAGTAATAACTGCAGTAATATACTAATTTCTTTGGGTGTTCCAATGATTTCCCTCGCAACCTTCCCTTACGAGAGTGTTTACTACATAATGTATATAGTACCTTCTTTGATTTCTTAAAGACCAAATTAAAAACTGCTTCAATTCAAGCTTTGTACCCGTTGACTTCTGAACTTGCTTCTCCAAAATCTCTGTTGTCTAAGTTCTCAAAGTGTTACTTATTTTGTTTCATTTCTTCTCCCAAAAACTCCTAAAAAAAAAATAAAACAAAGGAAAAGCCAACTATGTTTCCTGTCGGTGCAAACGTTAGAAACATAACTCACAACTCCCAACACAACCAAATAAGCCTGTCATATTTAGGGCAGCTCACAAGAGACGTCTCAGCGTTATAAATCTCCTTTACTTTCCCATTAAGAATTGATTAACAAAATACCAGAGTAAAGGCAAAATTGCCGTCCCAAATGAATTTCCCCTGCATTGTACCAACAAAACTTCCTCTGAAAAAATAAAAACAAAATCATTAAAAATAACTACACTAATTAAACTCATCGTGGCCGAAGCACCACCACGCACAAAAAAATTTTAAAGTATAAAATTATTCGTCAAAAACCCAAATAATTCCCGCATAATCCCCAGATATTAAGAAACAAGAGTTTCTCGAGCGACTAGAGGAGCAAAGTCCCCCCAAAAAGCAAGAGGAGCTCAAAAGATCTTGCTAATATAGCAGATCCACTCCAAAACTGTTTCTCCGTCTCGTCTTCCCTCTTTTTTCCCACTTGTTGTCCTTTTTTACAGTTCAATGATACATAAAGTATATAAGAAACGTTCTAAGACTAACAGCCAAAGCTTTTCGAAACCCCCTCCCCAAAAGCAGCCGAATTTGGGAGAATTTCTTCCATTTCTTTAGCATAGCATGCTCTCGTGACTGACAAGAACGTGAGCGATGGCTCCAAGGATGCTGATAAAAGCCTAAATTTAATCAGCTTTTATACTCCGGGACAGCAACAGTGCGCAATAACTAACAAAAGAGATAAAAATATAGCTTAGCTATATTCCCCTCCAAAAAATCACGTATGTATATCAACAATCTGAAAAGTGGGATTCCTTTTAGGGACCTAAAGAGAATCTTTTCTTCTTTTCTTTTAGTAATTTAACCTGTTGCGCTTTCCCAAAGTACCAAGTTTTAAGCGCAGCCAAGGTGGGATCAAACGGTTGGAATTATTCAAACTCCACTTAATGAAGTGGACAAGCTTCTTGCCACCTTTCCAACGTTCCAAAGTTTTAAACGCGTGGAAATGAAAAGCAGATTTGTCGTTGGAAATCTAAAACTAAGCGCCAGACTTGTTACCTTTCCCTTTCTAAACGTTTGAATCAATACCATAAACCGTTGACCTTTTCAGTCATTTAAAGGATAGCATGCGGCTGTAATTGGGTGACCTATAACGTAAGTTGATAACGACGAAGAAGATACTAAACAAAGAGCAGAGTTCTGGGTTTGAACCATCTGTGTAAATGTCTTTATTACGTCACTCTACCGTGGGAGTTTTGATAAATAGCGTGAACTTTTAAGTTTTCTTTTTCTGTTGCTTTCTAATGAATTTTAGCTTTTGCGAACTGTATGAAGAATTTGAGAAATTTTCTCAAAATCGTGGGAAATTGGGATGGTCGGCAGTCAAAAGGCAACCGACGATTTCCCAAAGTCAAGCGCACACTCATCGCGTTACTTCGGCCTGCATTCGGACACGACCGCACTCGGAGGGCAAGAATGAATAACAGAAGACAAAACGA
The DNA here is from genome assembly GCA_022832235.1 of Lepidurus couesii. Taxonomy (NCBI): domain Eukaryota; kingdom Metazoa; phylum Arthropoda; class Branchiopoda; order Notostraca; family Triopsidae; genus Lepidurus; species Lepidurus couesii. Next base: position 30,658 of record JAGJRP010000223.1, on the reverse strand, counting down.
GCGAAGGGAGCTTCTAACCGGGCATCCTAGCGTTAACTCCGGCTTACGACTCTATATTCCGTTTGTTCGCTAGCTCTTGCTTCTTAGACGGAAAACGGTCAAGTAACATCTAAACGTTCTGGGGAATGGAAGCAGAAATTTAAAGTACGACGGAGGAGAATTAAGCTGCAGAAGTGGAAGGTTAGTTAAATTCAACACGTTCCCATGTAAAAGCTCGCGGACTTGCTTTTAGATTTGATATTCATCCCAACTGGATGGGGGTTCAGTGAGTAGGACGCCATGTGTTGCCTAAACTCGTAATTAAACCCTTGCCCCAGCTTAGAAAAGCGAATATCGTAGCTTTAGAATGCTTGTCCACAAAACCCTCTTGGTCTTGAGCACGGAATACTAAAAGACGAGCTTTCTGTTGGCATCTGCTTTGACAAGCAGCATCTCTGTCTCTATCCCGTCTCTCTTACACACAGGAGAAGATTAAATTAAGACGGACAGAAAGCTGTGCTCTCGTAGAAGCAACAATGTGGGGATGTAAAAAAAACACGCTGCCCTCACCTCAATGCAAGTCTTACAGTGAGTCTGAGCGACTCTGCAGTTTCAACTATCATAACTGGGTTTTCTTGTTGAAAGCTTCCTTGAGAGTAAAGAGACTAACAAACGTCTATATGTGGTAAGCTTGAGCTTATGGTACTGAACTTGCCATAAAAAGTAATAGTAGGAGAGACATTACTTTGCGGGTGCTTAAACTGCTGCTGAAACCGCCATTAGCCAGACCATCAAGTGAACTCTTGGAAGTATAAAACCTTGTTTTTCAGGCTTCCAACAGCTTTTTAAGCTGTTTGGGTAAACGGTTTATTTTGAGGAAAATAACAATGTTCGCGGATAACGATAAAGTAGTTATTAGCCTTAGGTTTTTCTCATGTGTGAGCATTTGCCTGGGTTTTTGGCATTATCATTAGTAGAACGGAAGTAACCTAAGCCAGACTTGTTCATAAACAAAAATAAAAGGTACTTGTCGACAGTTTTGCCCCTGCATTCTAGGCAATTGATGCAAGATATCCTTGACACTGATTTTAATGAAACAGAAAATAAAGACTTACCGGTCAATAAACGGTTAAATATTTGGCAAATCATCTTGAGCATTTACTAACTCTAGTCTTTACACTTTAAACTGTCATATTAAGCTCTAATTCATGTAAAATAAGCGTTTTCCCCGGCCCATTGCTGGACACAACACCAAAAACGTTTGCTAAGTTGACTATTAGTATCGTTACGTTTACAATCGAGTAACATGAACTTTTCCCGCCACGCCAAATCGATTCTTATAGCGTTTTTCCTTGGGAGAACTGGTGCTGCACTTTTCGGCATTGAGCGGGTGCCGCATGTTTCCTTGGGAAGCCGGCGCGAGTTCTCTGGCGCTGGGCATGTTTCCATGGGAAGCGAGTACTAGAAAAGTGCGGAAAGGGCAAGTTTTGCAGCACTGACATTTTTGGCGGTGCAGGAAGTTCAGTGCTGTTTGTTTACGCGCAAAATATGAATACGGAAAGCCGAGAAGTGCTAATTTCTCTTCTTTTAGAAGAAATTTCATTTTCCAGCTCTACACAGAAATTCTATCCCGTTTTATGCTTGGTTTACCATCCCCATTGCGCACAAAATCTTGAAATAAAAAGGATTCCTCCATGTTTACCAGACAAGCACGGAACCCGCGCGTTTTCTTGGTCTCTGTTTTGAACTGCGTTCTAGGAACCAGCACAGTGCTGTGACGTCACGGTGTGGAAAACTGTAAAAGTAGTGCAGCACCTAACCCGCACTCAGTTTTCCCAAGGAAAAACGCTATTAGGATCGCAACGTGACTGCGCTCGTAAACAAGACGAAGCTGTATTTTGTGCCGAAAATAAGGTAAAATTGGACGTAAAACCCCAATTTCCTGTTGTCGGTCTAATAATCTGAAGCTTCTTTGTAGATTACAATGATAAGGATCACTCCCCAAGGCGAAAACCCCAAAGTTGACCCTGATGATGAGTACAGAATAGCCAGGAACGAAGCAGTAGCCACCTTTGTTACATTTTTTGCTATAGTTGCACTCATTAGAGTCAGTAAGTTCTATGATTTATATCCTGTTGTCTAATTTTCTTCGTATTAAATCTTCATTGTCTATTTCTAGCTCCAAATATCCTATCCCATCTGTCCGGCTAGAAGCTATTATTGGTATGTCCACCAATCAAAGGAATGGAGTTACAAATAAAGCCACTGGAGTGTACCGATGAGAGAACTTTGTAATAAATACAGTAGTCATTTAAAAAGGATTATGTATTTAAACTGTAACCCCAAAACTAGAAACGCTCATTACGAAAGATATTTATAATAGGAACTTAACAAAATAGGAAATTGAACAAGGAAGAGCTAATAAATAATCAAATAAGCTAAAATTAGGTAATGAAATATAAGACAATTAAAATAAAAAGTATAATAAGATTAAGAAATTAAATTATACATCAAATTCAAATAAGCAATTAAAGTGTAAAGTACTGAAATCTGAAGTAAAAATTCAAAGCATGGTTTAAATTTGAAATGGTAACAATTTATTTACAATGTCCTGCATAAACCCTTGTACATAGAAAAATCGCAGATTTTTTCAGTCAGGACTTCCTCTCTTTCTCATTTTTTTTCAATATTTTCTCACAAATTTGTCTCTATACTAGTAGTACACATTCAACCCCCGACTTGGCTAATCTCCGGATGTCTTTGTCTTGTCTTCGTTTTTCCTATTCACAAAACTCATGCACATGACCAACACCATGAGATTTTAGCTACTTCGACTTGGGGATAAATAACTCGGACGCATTAGCATTTATCATCAGCAAAAAAAGAAAAACCATTTTCTTTTTTTCTCTTTGTACAGTTTTTCAACCCCCTTTTGCTTTAAAAAATTAACACTTTTCTCTTTTCCCTGTCATCTACAAAAGATTCATTTGAACTGTAAAAATTAGCATCAGATGACCACGGTTTTGATTCAACTGTCGTGCCCAACAAAAAATTAAAAAAAAAATCAACACAAGTTGCTAGCGTTGGTAACAGGAGGGGTAGGACACAATAACGTGGTGTTTTTTCTTTGAAAAAAAAAGTCATAAATAATAAAAAAAAAAAACATCATCGACACAAAAGTATACAAAAGTTTGGGGATGGGAGGGGGTGACCAAAACGGCTGGTTTTAATTACAAATCTCAGCTGTTCTTTTCACTTTCATTTATTGGTGGCGAGTGTTTTTCCATTTTTTTTCAAAATAGTTTATAGGAACAGCTTCTTCGTCTCCCCTTTTCCCCCAAAATAAATCGTTTCACAAAAAATGAAAATTCCGCCTATTGTCTTTTAGGTTTCTCCTCGTTTTTATTGCAAGTCCTTCTCAGAAGTCTTGCAAAAAATTTCGCAGGAAGAAAAATTTCTATACACTGTACATTGAGCACGGCAAATTCCGCTCCAAAAAATTCGCTGTCTCTTCGCAATCAACCTTTCTAACCCATGCGTAAAAAAGGTCAATCCAAGGTATTTTTTCTTATTTTTCTGTTATTACATTCCCACAATATTCTGGTCCAATCCCAAGTTATCTCTCTGTTGGCCAAAATCCTTTCGTTTTCCTCCCAACAGCAGAAAAGAAAACCAAAGGACTTCGAGTACCGTTGGAAAAAGTGAAAAGAAAAAATGTCCCATTCTCTTCTTTTCCCCAATTCCTTGTTTTATTCGTGTAAATCCGTCTTTAACTTGGAATGTGATTTTTGGCGTAATTCATGTTGTCTTTCTTCTTTATTTTGTGTTTACGGATCAGAAATCTCAGAATCAAGTCTTTCTCGTCATAAAAGTTCTTTGGAAGCGAGCTTTTTTTCACACAATTTCCACTGAGAACACGCCCACTCACACCATTAACAGTGTTAAAAAAAAAACAAAAATAAACTATAGAAAAATTGCCGCCAATTTCCCGCAAAAAAATCATCATGCCTACTAATCGCAAGCTGCCATTTGAGGGGGGGGCGGGCATCCGGGGATGACGTTCGGTTTTCTTGTCTTTTTTTTGCGAAAAAATAATAATAAAAAATAAATTCCCCGACTCCAATGAGATCTCTCCCCAATTCGTGGATTCTTTCATTTTCGTTCATTTGCTCACCATATTTTGTTATAAAAAAGGAAAGGGAAGGGGGATGATTTAATACTGTTTTCTTTTTTTGCTTTTTTTCTATAAAAAAAGAACGCTCCGGAGTTTATCTTCCATTCGAACCAAAAAAAGTCACTTTCATAACGTCTCAACAAACTTGGACAGTTGATCCTGGGGGGTTAAAGGTGCTCCCCCGTCATGATCTCCGCCCATGGTAACTGTTTGTTGTCCCGCGTTGCCTAACTGGTTCGTAAGGAGTTGATTCACGTTCGAATGAAGCAGCATCTCCCCTGGGTCCATGCTCGCTCCCGGTCTCGGGGACTGGGAAAGTGGGTGGTGGGGTGACGGCGCGGTGGGTTGACCCATATTGGGGGGTGGTCCGGTACTCTGACTCCGTGGCGAAGGAGCAGGAGGACGGGGCGAAGGCGACAAGCCCGGCACACCCATTCCGGGGCGTGGCGAAGGGTTTGGTTGGGGTGACCGCACGGTTTGAGGTAACGATGTCGGTGGCGGTGACCTCACCGTATGCATGAGGTTATGTTGCGGCGACACATTCGGCTGGACATGTCCCCCCATCATGACTTGTTGACTGGGCGACATGGGAGGGGGGGTGTGCTTCATTTGCTGCTGCTGCTGCTGGAGGAGCTGCTGCATCTGCGGAGACTGCGACGCCGGGTTAAACTGGTCCACTGAGACAAACTGTCCGCCTGGGTTGCCTTGCTGCTGCGATTGTTGCTGCTGCTGAGGGTTGTACATGTTATGCGGCTGTCTGGGTCGCTGGCTGTAAGGCGGGACTTGCGGTTGCTGGAATCCTTGCTGCTGCTGCTGCTGTTGTTGCTGCTGCTGCTGCTGACGCTGCATGGCCATCATTTGCTGCGTCCGAAACCATTGTTGCTGCTGCTGGTTGTTCATCGCTTGGCCAGGAGTCCCTCCTCCTCCGCCTTGGTTGCCCTGATTTGGCATCATGTTCATGGGAGCCATCATAGCCCCGCCCATATTCTGCCCCGGCATGCCCATCGGATTTTGCTGCTGCTGCTGCTGTTGTTGTTGTTGCTGCTGCTGCTGTTGTTGTTGTTGTTGCTGACCTTGTTGCTGCTGCTGTTGCTGAGGATTTCCGGAGACTTGACCAGGAGCTCCTCCGGCGGCGCCCGATTGTCCTTGTTGGAGCAGCGCTCGCTGTTTGATGAAAGCGGCCATGAGCTGAGGATTGCTTTTCAGGATCGACAGGACTTGCTGTTGCTGCTGGGGCGTCGTGGGTGACTTCAACGTTTGCAGCAACTGCTGTAAGGCTTGAGGGAGTGGTCGTTGGATGCCGCCAACTGCTCCGGTTGCCGCGGAAGCAGAAGGTAGTTGTCCTGGTGCCACGCCTCCTCCAAGGTGTTCATTGCCCGGAATGGGCTGCATGGGATGTCGGCTAACATGTATGGGATTCTGAGGACCCGGAGCCGGTTGGCGGACGCCGGGGATATTTGGCGGGCACACTCCTCCTCCGGGCGCGGCGAAGCGGTTGCCCCACTGATCCATGCCGGGTAGACCACGCGTATTGCCTTGCCCACCTGCGTTGCCCATGCCACTATTGCCCATCATAGGGCTCATTCCACCGCCTGGACCGAGTACAACTCCCCCGGCTTGTGGATTGCCCAAGCCAGGTGCCGGCATGCCCATCATATGGCTCACGACGCCGATAGGTTGTCGCTGCATGCCACCTTGGGGCCCATGTGGCGGGGGCATATTGCCCATGTTCGGGTTTCCGGGTCCAGGCACGCCCCCTATACTAATCATGTTCATGCCGCCTTTACCAAAGGACGGTGGCACTTGCTGTCTCGCCGCTTCTTCTTGCACCTTTTTCATTACAAAACAATGTTAATTTTAATCCAAACCCTCGTTATTGGAATATCTTATATATAAATCAGGTCCAAAGTTAACATCCTAATACCAAAATAGATAAAGTTAACATCCGACGACAAAATGTAAGCATAAGATACATACACCAACAGTTAACAATTAACACTAACTCGTTTCGAAGGGTTTTGGTTACAAAACTTTAGACATGTTAAATGTTGATAAAAGTTGCAAAACATTGACGACAATATTGATCCAAAATGTTCAACAATTTGATAACGAGATTCTACTAGGTTTAAGTAACAATAATGTCAACTAAAATAGTACGCTAAATAGAAGTTTCGTTACGAGAACTAAGAAATTTAAACTAGATCTTAGAAATGAACGTTTTCATACCTGTTTGACGACTTGTAAGACGTTGGCAGGGGGGGTTTGGGTGGCAGGTTTCATGCCTGCGCCTGGTGGATGGGCAATGGGCAGCAATTCTGAAGGCGAGGTGTTATCTAAAGGTGATCCTGGTCCCCCTCCCATGCCACCAGGCCCTCCTAAGCTGCCTCCAGGCGTCCCAGGTCCCGGCGCTCGAGTTCCCATAGTGGACATGGCTGCCATTCTTCTTCGCATGAGTTGCGCTTGCTGCAGTCTCTGTTGCAACTGTTGCTGTCTCAACTTCTGCTTGATATTAGGACAGAACGGCACAGGACACTTGGTTTCCTAGAATAAAAAATGGACCAAATCCCATTAAAGTCCCCTTAAAACCTCGCGAAGACAAGCCAAAGCCACCCTACCTGACAGTGTTTGGCGTGGTAACAACATAAGGCGATGAGTTGCTTGCAAATAGGGCATCCTCCATTGGTTTTCCTCTTGCAAGAGCGTGTGTGGGTAACCACCCGCTTCATCTTCTGGCAGCTGGGGAGTCTGCAATTGGCATCTCGACACTGGCAGGCATGGACTAAGCTCTGAATGCAGCGCTGGATCGACAACTTTCTCGCCTCTTGAGGATTCGTCTGTTTGCTGTCTGATGGTGACGATCCGTCGTCCAAATCAAAGCCCAACCGCTCCATTTTATGCGGGTGTCCGTCTTTTTCGTAGCAAGGTACGCAAAGATCGAAATCGTCGCAGCACGTGCAATGGTACCGCGTCTCCACGTGCGCTTTGCAGTTATTGCAGGTGTAGACAAACCGATCGTTGCCTTGGTTGTGGAGCTCGTAGAGCATGGCCATGCTGGAGTACTTGGCTCTTCTCAAGGAGGAAAATTCAAAGTGCTTGTCTCGGGCGAGGGTCAAGAACGCGTCTCGTCCGTCCATGATATCACAGGCGATGTACGGATCGGGATCGAGGACTGGTCCGAGACTCGCTGCGGACTGCGCCGAGTGTAATCTAATGACAAAGAAGACTTCTTTGTGTTTTTCCATGGTGGCAAAGATTTTAGCGGACAAATCATTCCCGGTTTGGGGCGCATTGGATTTTTTGTTGTTTTTCCGTTGATTTGCTTTGGCTTTGCTGGATTTCTTCGCCTTTTTCTGGCCCTTTTTCTTGCCGTCGAGACCAACCTCGGTTTCTTCGGTAGAAGCAGCTGCCGCGGCTGCTGCAGCAGCTTCGGCGGCTGCTTCCTGCTTCCGTTTCTCTTCCTCTTCTTGATCCAGCTCCTTAATCGCTTCTTCGAGGACGTTCGGCCAGAAATCGCCTTCAAAGTAAGGCAATTCCGCCGCAGAGGTCAAGTTGTCTTCCATGGCTTGTTTGAGAATGTCCTTGTAATCCAAGACGATCCTTTCGATAATGCCCCGATCCAGCATTTTCTTGTACCACTCTTGCAAGCGTTTGGGCTTGGGGATCTTCTGCTCGGGTGGATGGCAGTGGAAAATGTAATCGTCCCCCTCAGAGGGTGGACACGCCCAAATGTGGGCCATGCAGTAGCCCAGCTGCTTGACGTAGTCTAAGTAGGCGAGGAGGATCTCATGGTAAACGGCCGTGCGAAATTGTTTGGGTCGGAAGAAGTGAACCGAGTCTAAATAAGCCAGGTAAACGCGCCGTGAGTTGGGTTGAGGCGCATCCGAGCCGTATTCTTGGACGTGCATGCCAAAGAAGCAGACATCTGTTCCGTCAATTTCTTCGAACGCAAACAAGGCTTTGGCGCGGTAAGGATAGACTTCCGGCATCTCTCCCGTGTCCACGAACCTATCAGAAAATACATAAATTGATTATTATTGTTAAAAAATGAGAGAAACTATTTCAATGAAAGTACTCATGTTAAATACAAATGACTTATTCTGAAAACGGGAAAGCATTTATGTGAGTTAAAACTGAATGACTTTGAATGACTCGAGTCAAAAAAGAGGTGACTCGAATACAAAAATTAGATAAAAATCGACGATTTGATTGAAATTCGACAGAATAGAGAAAGGGTCCTACTTGGTTTTCATCCCAGATTTGACTTCGGTAATCTTTTCGGAGGAGGCCACGACACGAACGATGACGTCTCCAGCGCCTGCTTCCTTCTTTTTCAGGTAATTGTTGACTCGGGTTTCGATGTAGGTGCCAAGTTTGGTCGGCTGGAGACGTTTGGCTACGAATTTGTTGTCTTTTCTCTTGTCGCCCCGTCCTTTGAGGCAATTATCACAGGTAAAACCGTTGGGCCAGATGCAGTCCATATGCAGGACGCAGATCTGGTGCAGTTTTCGGCCACACTCCATGCAATCCACAAACGGCTCCAAGTCCAAGGCATCGTTTTTCAATTCCGTGAATTGGTCTTTGCGAATCGTCCTATTTAGGGGACAGAAACAAGAACAATTTGATTAAAATAGTCTTGGTATCCATTTCTTGAATAGCAATTTACGTGGTGGGTTGGCCAGGTTCATCTCCCAAGGTTACGGTATCGCCCGGTATTTCGCTGAAGCACTTTTGGCAGTACGTGTATCGGTGATAGCACCAGTACTTGGCATCACGAGGGATGGAACAAAGCTGCTTGCCGTAACAGCAAAGCACTTGTGGGTTAAAAGTATACTTTCGGCCGCAGCAATATCCCAAAGATTGCATCACAGGATCAATTTCTTGCTCAAATATTTCCGACAACTGTTTTAATTCGTAAAAAAAATACACAATGTTTAGTTTGCAACTCCAATAAATTAAAAACGGTCTTTAGACCGCTAAGAATTAAGAGAAGAATTGGAAGTCGTTAAAAAAGTTCAATCATCTAAGATTAACTGACAAGAAAATTACACACTATAACTAAAACGGAGTGTTCAAAAAGCACTCTTAAGACAATTAGTAAGTAATTTAAAGGGCACACAATTAAACCATAAATGAAAAAATCCGAACTAATTAACAAAGACTGAAAAAAACTCCCCATCATTACCAATTGAAAGTAAGGAAAAAAACATACCTTGGTGCAACAGCGATAAACTCGCGATGTTTTCCGATTATAGACCCAAGCGTTATCGAACATGAGCCAGACATCATCGCAGTACTCCCAGGGATCTTTGTATTGGCCAGTGTCCAGCTTCCGCTTGATGGTCGAGAGATCCATGGGCTTCTTGATGATATCGAAATAGTCTGGAATGCCCAATTTCTGGGGATCCACCGGGTCACGGAAGGGCAATGATTCGGGATCCAGCCTGTAAAGCTTCTCCAAGGTCGACATGAGCGCTTGTCGCAGTTCATCTGGCGTGAAGACGACTTTCCCTGCGCCGGATCCTGCCGACACGTTGCTATGATTGCTGGCAGCTAAAGCGCTCGCTGCTGCTATGGCGCTCCTCGGCCTGGGCGTGTACGGGACCGACAAGGAGCTGCCAAAGTGCCCCGCAGGCGTCGACGCCACTGCCTCGCTCTTCATAGTCGGCTTGATATCAGCCGTGGAAGTCGTCGTGGCACTGCTGCTGTTTTCCCCTGCACTCGACATGGGTGAAACCGGTTCTTCTTTGACGGAAGTTCCCCGAGGCTCTTCTTTCACATGCGTCTCTGGAGCGTGGTTACTGCTACTAGAATGGCAAGGCATGTCATCCATAGGTTCGGTCTTGATTTCGCTTTTGCAATCTTCCGTTTTCATGTCCATGCTATCTGCGGCTGCGTCGCCAGACATGTACATGGATTTCCCAGCGTTGGTATTGGTCGACGGCGTCAAGAAGCCTGAATTGTAGTCTTGGGAGGAGTTATCTCCTCCCACTCCTTCCAAACTGTCATCTTCTTCCCTTTTAATGCCATATCCCATGCTTAACGACGACTCTTGCTTCATTTCCTGTTTCAGCTCATGGAATTCATTGCCCAACGTTGGTGTACTCGTCCCATTCTGTTAAAAAGGCAAACAAAAGTCAGGATTTGTTTCCCACAAACAAATTGAAAATAATTACAACACAAATATGAAAAATAAATACTCAAAACAAACCTGTTGAGAATGGTGAGACAAAGACGGGGGCATATCAGATGATGGAGTGTTGGCCAGCATGGTGTGCAGCTCAGCAGATCCTTTATTTGTCTGCTGTTGCTGCTGCTGCGGAGGTTGTTGTCCCATATGGGAGGAGTTCATCATGGATCCATTGGGCGTCATTCGGTCCATGAGATCGTTGCCCATGCCCATATTGTGCTGCTGTTGCTGCTGTTGGTGTTGGACATGTTGCTGGCGCATTAAGGCATTCATGTATTGGGGTTGCTGTTGAGTGGGGTTGGTTTGCTGTTGCTGGGACATGGAGTAAGATGGAAGTGGGCCTTGATTCCGGTGCATTAAGTTGCCAGGCTGTTGCTGGGGAGTTTGCTGCTGCTGTTGCTGGCCGTGGGAAGGATGGGTTTGTTGCTGTTGGGATTTGAGCATATCATTCAGCTGCTGCTGTTGTTGGTTCAGATTGGGACTCGGGAAAGGGGAGTTGACCACCATGGCGCCTGCGCTCAAGGGATTGCCGACTGAATAAGGCGAGAGGCCTGGCAAGGGCACCGTTTGGTTGGGGGGACCGGACATTTCCGGTCGTACTTGCTGTGGTAAAGGTAATCGAGGCTGTCCAGTAGCTCCGCCCATGCCTCCCATCATATTGCTGCCCATACTGGGTCCCATTCCCATTCCTAATTTAAAAAAAGACAGGTCTTTAAAAATCCTCCACAGTGCCTTACTGTTTTTTTTTCTTTTCAAGTCATATTTATAACTTCCATATTTTTTACTGCTAACTTAGTTATTTATATTTTTGACTAACTAGTGTGCTTTTAGGTTTTTTCGATAATACTATAGAAAAGACGAGTATTTTACCAGGAGAAGGACCTCGCATCATGGCGTTTTGGTTCATCAGAGGCACTCCAGGGCCTCGAGGACCAGAAATGGGCGTGGACATCATGTTAGGCGGTCTAGCACTACCCATTCCTGCCTGCGGAGGTTGCTGTTGTGGAAGAGGCGCTGCTAAAGGATTGTTGGGCGCTGGAACATTGTTGCTGATCGGCGTGGTAGGATCTTGCTGCTGTTGCTGCAGAATCGCTTGTTCTTTCCGCTTCTGTCTCTTCTCGTCCAGCTCCTTCTGGATCTTATAGATCTTTTCTGCTAGTAGATGGTAATATTCCGACTACAAAATCGCCAGAAGCCATCAAAAATGACATTTAGTTTCCTTCTTCCACTTGAAATCGTTCTCTATTTTGGGCTTCAAGTTCAATAAATTACCCTCGAATTTGCAGCTCGGTACATGTCTCCTTCCACTTTCCGTGCATAAGCTACTAAATTGTGCATCCGCCGGTCTAGCATCGCTTCTCGATTGGGCGTGGGGAAGATCGCTTGCACTCTAGACAAATGAAAACCACAAATTAGTCCAAAATTTCCCCACAATAATAAAGTAGCATTGACGTACAGCTTTTGGACAAGATGATTCCTGAGGTCCGGAGAGACAGATTGATGCCATTCTTTGGTTCCTTGGACGGGGTCTGCCGTCACTTGACTGGGTTGCAAACCACCAGGTAATTGGACCGGCCCAGTTCCGCACTAACAAAAGAAACACAACAAAGAAACAACATTCATTAGCCATCTTCTTTAAGTACCTCCTTTCTAGCCCAACGATCCCAGCCAAACATTTTCCTAACCACCGAAAGTTTCAAATCCAAACCAAAAAAAAAAAAAAAAAAAAAACCTCAACAAAAACANAAAAAAAAAAAAAAAAAAAAAAAAAAAAACCTCAACAAAAACAAACTCTAACAAAAGAAAAAAATGCCTGGAAAGCTGAGATAAAGCAGATCATTCCCCCAAGAAGGCCGCACACTTAATAATCTCCTACGACTAACAAAAAAATAAATAAATAAAAATTGAAATCATGCGTCAAGCTCTTTTGCAACGTTGAAAGTACTCCTTAGAAAAAACACCTAAATTACGGTCAAAAAGAAAAGAGAAATCCAAAAGAACTAAAATGAGAATTTTTTTAAAACTTTTTTTGTAGGGAAAAAAATAAATTAAGACAGAAAAATTAAAACAGGAAAACACCGGAAAGTACCGTGTGAAGAGCTTCTGGGGCTTCTTTGTCCTTTTTTAAACGCCAGACAAAAAATAGACAAATTAAAATTACGCTTTTTAGTGTCACTCCATTTAACGAAAAATAGAAACTCATCCCAAACCACGAAACCAAAGAGAAACACTACAGGAGAAGTATGAAAAACGCCATGAAACATATCCCAGACCCCCCCCCCCAAAAAAAAAATATTTAAAAAAATAAAGCTACTGCAAGGCTTACCACAGAAGCTAAGGCGGCTTGACCGTCCCCGAAAGCCACCATATTGGCTCCTCCTACTGGTGAAGGCTGCTGTTGCTGCTGCGGGGGTGGGGCTTGTTGCTGTTGTTGTTGCTGCTGTTGTTGACTCGCCGCATTGGCAGCTGCATTGGCGGCCAACTGCGCCTGCGCCATGGAGCCAGCTTGGACTTGGCAGTTGCCAGGGGGTCCTGGCATTCTTCTCGCAAAGCCACTGTTATCTGGTCCCATCATGGGTCCATTAACGGTTTGTTGCTGCTGCTGGGAAGGTTGGGGAGGGGCGGGGCCTCTGGGGCGGTTCTGCAACAGGCCTCCTGGTCCTCCTAAAGGAAAAGGCGGTGGTGGATTTCCGCCAGCACCAGCCATAGGCCCCGAATGGGGTCCTTGACTCACCAAATGGCTATTGGGAGCCACTTGTTGCTGCTGCTGCTGGTTTAAGGCATTCGCGTTGCCGGAGTTGAGGGGATTCGAGTTTTGGGAAGGACCACACGCTAAACCAGCCAAATTCGCCATATCGTTAGTGGTAGGACTTGCTTGTGGATTCACCGAACCTGGATTTCCTACAAAAACAGATCCAAGTCTTTAATATTTACCCAAGTATGGTACAATCTTTTGAGATTCTTTTAAGAGCTGAAATCAAAAGAAGATAAACTTTTAGATGTCCAAAAAGAGCTTACCATTGGGGTTGTTGCGGTTTCGATCAGCTTGCTTTAAAGGCAGACAGACGGGGCAATCCGACCGATTGCAGTTCTTCCAATGGGCGATAATCTGGCGCGAGGAAGAGCAATGAGGGACGGGGCATGCCTTTCCCGCTTGACAAGTGGTCATATGGTTCAACACGTTCTTCATCGTCCGGCAATGCGGTAAGGTACACTAAAATCGGATGGAATCAAGTTCAAATTAGTCTCTCAAACTTAATCTGGCTGATTTTGACTCCACTTTCTTAAGCAAAAAATCGTATTCTTACCTCGCCATTCGCTTGGTTCTCCCTTCGTTGGCATTTATGTGCATGCAGGAGCAACACCAACTGTTGCTGGATGAGCTTCCTTTTCTCAGGATCAGCTGCAGTGGGGCCTGGACCTTGACCTGGTGCTGAGGGACCTCCCGAGCCACTGGCTCCGCCCACCATCGGCATCATTGTGTTATTGTGAAGCCCTGGTTGAGGTTGTTGCTGCTGCGGTTGTTGTTGCTGCTGTTGAAGAACGCCAGGTCCAGGTGGCTGATTTGCTCCCATATTGGCGCCCAAAACTGTCCCACCTGCCATAAGCTGAGCTCTTTGTTGTTGTTGCTGCTGCTGTTGTTGTTGCTGTTGTTGTTGGAGGGCAGCAGCTTCATTGACATGACTGGGAAAGCGTTGGAGAGGAATCTGTTGCATAGGAGCGCCTCTTGGACCTCCTCCTCCTCCTGGGCCCATGCTCATCATATTGTTGCCCATGTTATTGAAAGGATAAGGAGACCCACCAATATTCATGCCTCCTCCCATATTCGGGTTCTATAAAACAAACAAACATATAACAAAATTACAGAAAGCCCCACAAAATCCTTGCCATGCAGCTCTTTACAAATTAAAGCTTTAAGATTTATTCTAAAGCAATTCATATATTAATAAAAAAAATCGAAAAACTAAAATGATATTCAAAAATTAATTTCTGAATTACTTTATAAGGAAAATAGTTTTACACTTTTTAATGTTTCTTAATTATTTTCTACAATATCTAATGGAATTTTCAAATAAAACATGTTTAAAAATTAGAATAATGAAAGAAAAACAAGTCTAGAAAATTTATTAATTGTAAATAATGGGAAGCCAACGAGGAATATTGTTTTTTAAAAATGGAAAAACCACTAAATGTCATTTTAGAAAAAATGTAGACGATATTAGAACTTGAGAAATGACAGCATTCTCACGGCAAGCGACCCTTAATTAATTAGCACAAAAATTAAAACACCGTTTCCAACACAATACGAAAATTATAAAACTAATTACGAAAGAGCAAAATAGATGATAAATAACCCCTTTTCAAAATCCATCTATATTATAACGCAAACAAACTGATCTGATAATATAATCTAGTTGGTTTCTTGAATTATTCTAGTCTTGATTCATAATGTTTTCTGTTATACACAGTACCTGCAAACGCGGTGCAGGACCCGCCCCCATTTGTTGCATCATTTGCCCTCTTAAAGGACTATTGTTGGCTTGCGGTAGCATGACTCCACGTGGGCCATGCTGTTGCTGTTGTTGGGGTCCATTGTGCATCGGTCCCTTCATCGCACTCATTCCAGCCACGTTAAGCACGCCCATACTCATGGCGCCGGGGGCTCCGACGCTCATAACGTTGCTTAAATTGTTGGTAGTATTGGTCATAGCACCACTACTAGCCCCGCCTCCTCCTGCCATGGAAAGCGTGGACATGTTCCCGCCACTATTCACTACATTGTTCACTGACGCCATGGCGTTCATCACGTTGGACAAGGACATCATGCCTCCTTCGCTCTTGACCACCAGAGGAGGCGAGCCCAGTTTGTTGCCCAACGGACTTTTAGTTGTGCCCATAATGGGCGTTACCACATTGCCACCACCACTACCACCATTGGGCGGGCCTCCTCCGCCCATCGCGCCCATCAGGTTCTTGTTCTGGAGCAACAACTGCTGTTGAGAAGCTTGTTGCTGTTGTTGCTGCTGTTGTTGCTGCTGCTGTTGGGCTTGACTGGGCCCAGGACCAAAGTTGGGATGAAGCCCGCCCAAACTGTTGCTGTCCATGGAACCATTCTGGGTGGGTTGTAAGCCCATGCCCATATTGCCTGGCGCACCAGACGGCCGAGGACCGGGCCCCAAGGAAGAGACCATTGAACGAGGAGTATCTGACGCCCAGGAGCTGGACGCTGAGCTTGGAAGCATAAGTTCGTCCGGTAAGTCATTTTCAATATCAAAGAGTTCACTCCCGAGAATGTCTGGAAGGTAATAAAATACAATTCAAATTAACTAAAATACCTGGGGGAGTCCTAGAAAGAAAAAGAATTCAGTGAGCATAATAGTTTACCTGAATTGTCCGAAGCATTTCCGAAAGCGTCAGTCAACTTGGGACGTTTGTTAGGGGGACCATCTACCAAGTGGTCCGCCATAGTCAACTTGGTTTATAATGATTTATTTTCTTAAAAAACGGACGCTGAAGGAAAGCAGGGTAAAATGAAAAATCACCCTATCAGTCCAAGAGCCAGTAAGGAAGAGATGCAAACTAAACCAATGCAAAGCTGTGTCTTGGCTGGACACACGATAACTGCAGCCATTCCACAGACCTGCTTCATCCAGCCCCAAACTTAACCTAAAGGAAAAAGGAAAATCAAATGCAAACTTGAATTAATACCTATAATTTTCATTTTCGTACTCAAACAAGAGAAGCTAAAAGTCCCGGTAAAACTTAATAACCCACTTGGTGTGACAGATAAAAATTCACCAAGCTCTTTTCACCACTTAGAAAAAGCCAATTGGCTTTTACCTAATAAAAATTACCTTTGTATATTTTTAAGAAATAAAATAAATGTAATTTACCTTTAGTCAAGCTTGGCTAGCCATCGTTATTTCGTACTTTTCCAAGATATATGCAGTCCGCGTAATCTACACACATACACAGCAGGTCTGTAAATGTTCCCCTTTTTGGCTTGCTTCACCAAGCCATCGCATATACATATAAGACCATTGATTTTTTTTTCGCACCCAAAGGCTCGTCAATAGATTTTATTAAGTAAATTGCACTTTACACAGCGTTCTTGACATGAAAAAGTCGGGTTAAATCTTACGTCAAGACTACACAATCTTTATTTTCAGGCCAAAACCGACTCGGTCAAGATGGCGGCTGTTGATGGAAAACCTGCCCATTACTCTCGACCCGGGCCGCGTAACCCCCTCAGCAGGGGGAGGAAAGCGAAGCGGCCATTGGCCTATCAGTAGCACGTGACGGTTTAAAATTCCTTCATTGGCGCTGTAGTTTGGTTGTCTGCCTCCTAGCGAATTCTGGCGAACGCATGAGCAACTTCTAGATCCCTCTGGGGATTCAAAAAATTCGAATTAGACGTTATCACAAAATAATGTCGTATTTCCTCCCTATATTTCCAAATACTCTTTTCTTATCTGACATCCAATCTGTATGTTGTGAAATGGAAATTGTTAACATGTTAAAACTTTGTATTTGTCGCGTATAAATGAATAAATTTCCGAGTTCATTGTTCGCATTCTTATCCTCTCGCTAATCAACTTTTTTTCATTCTTAGAATTGTTTGAATTATACCTAATTTTAGCGGGGGAAAGACAAAACGGAAACCTCAGGCAACATGTGTGAAACATACGAATAAAAATCGGAACTTCGTCGAAGAAACGAAGCGAACAACCTCCAATTAAGCCCTCCCCCAAGTGCAATGCCCGCCCACTCTCCCTGGCAGCTGGAGTTGTGTGTCAACAATAACAATAATTTCTGATTAAACGTTAAATTTGAACTCGAATTAAGCCATGGGATGTGGGACGGATTGCTCAGTTTTATGAGCTGCTATTCTAAAAATCAAAAACCATATCCCGCTATTTACTTACAGTTACCTTCCAACTCTGCCTGCGTAAGTAAATCTAGTCAAAGAAATCTCCTAAAATCCAACAGCTAAACACCTTTCCTTTGCTTTAATTTAATCAGAAAATCTCTTCTTTTTTGGCATAGCTCACTGTCAAGATCAACAAATAATCTCAAACCACTTTACGTAAAACCAGGATGGAACAAGAAACCTCTGCTCCTCATTACAATATGAGACGCTGGTCGTGTCGAAGTCGGAGCGGGACCAGTCAATCTCTGCTCTTCGAGCGCGCCTCCAAGTCCTGGTGGGTTCCCAAGTTCGACTCGGACATCTTGGAAGGTCAATACTGGCGTAGCACATTCCCTCAGATCCATCTCCGGTTCCAGTACGCCTTAGCCTACATCTGCCTCGTCTCGCTCGCCTGGTGCGTCTACTATTGCGTCACGCCGTCCGACGACGACCACTGGATTGCCTTTAGCTCCGCCTCAGCCTTAGTCCTACTCCTCTCACTGCTCATCTTCCTCGTCACCTTAACTCGGCACTACGAACGCTATCGTTTCCCGCTCTCGCTCACGGTAGCCACGGCCTTATGTGTCGCCACCATTCCCGCCTTCTTCACATGCAATCGAGGCACCGTCCACATGGGCGACGTCTCTTCAGCTGGCCTCTTTGCACTCGCCACCGAAGTCCTGCTGCTCATCTACACCGTAATCCCCTTACCACTCTACATGTGTCTAACCATGGGTCTTTTGTATTCAATTGCAGTCGAAGCCATTTCAGACACTTTTGCCTGCGATACGCTACCTTCTTCCTTAGTCACTCGCGTTTTGCTCCAAGTTTGCGTTCATATGATCGGCATCCATATCTATATTATGACCCAAGTGCGCATGCGCTGCACTTTTATGAAAGTGGGTCTGCTGCTTATGGTCCGACGCGAACTGGAGCTCGAAAAGCAGCTGAAAGAGAAGATGATCCACTCAGTCATGCCCCCAAAGGTCGCAGACTGGCTTATGAATGAAGGCCACGAAGAGAGCAGCGAACGGCAGAATAGTGGGCGGAAGATCTCGTCCCCGCGTACTTCGCACACTGGTGACCTGCGTTCCATCTTCCGGCCCTTTAACATGCACCGGATGGAAAACGTGAGTATTTTATTCGCGGATATCGTCGGATTCACGCGGATGAGCTCCAACAAGACTGCGGAGCAGCTCGTGGGTCTTTTGAATGATCTTTTCGGCCGTTTTGATCTTCTTTGCGGTCAAAACGGTTGCGAGAAGATTTCCACATTGGGCGACTGCTATTATTGCGTTTCTGGTTGTCCGGAGCCTCGGGCGGATCACGCCACCTGCTGCGTTAACATGGGCTTGAGCATGATTGAGGCGATCCACCAATTTGACCGAGATCGCAAAGAAAACGTCTCCATGCGCGTTGGAGTCCATACTGGTACTGTATTATGTGGAATCGTCGGCAGCAAACGGTTCAAGTTCGACGTCTGGTCTAATGACGTCACCTTAGCTAATCAAATGGAATCGACGGGACGACCTGGACAAGTCCACGTCACGGAATGGACCTATAAGTTCCTCCAACCTTCCCAATACTTGGTGGAACTTGGTGAACTATATCATGGTTAGTGATTTTTTTTCCTATTTTCTTGATTTTTAATTGATTTAATTGAATTATTCCGTTTTTTCTTCCTTTTTGATTGGCTTATTTTAGCTAATTTAATTTTCCTCGTTTTATGTCGATTTTGTTTGTAGGTTTCCGGACATATTTTATATTGGGCCATCATTTGGATTACGATTCCAATGCAGAAACCATGCCTTTAAATTCCAGGCCTCATTCGTCGTTATCCTCAAGCGAATCTAATCCCAAGAAGTGTTCTTCGATGCCAAATATAGTAGAAGATGATGCCAGTCCTTCTCACTTACGCAGTCGCTCCATTAGTCAAGAAAAGAACCGGAAAAGATCGGGCTGCCATACAGAACTGGATGAGTCGCATCCTTTAACCCAAGATCGAGAAGGTTTTCACTCTTTTTATCTGCCAAAATCCTTAGAATTTAAGAAGTGTGTGTTGTTTTAGGGAGGATTCACCTGCCCCGGGTTTATTCAGCGAGCAAAGATGGAATCCTGGATGAATTGAGCTTGTTTCCCTCAATGGAGTCTTGTAAACGAAGTACCTTAGGCAGTCAGCTCAATGGGCGGGGCATAAGTGCCAGTCACAACTCGATGGAACTTGAAGATACTAGTAATTATGCAAAACCTTCCAAAAGAAGCGAAGCACCATTTTGATCTTTTCTTCGCTTAGAATCAATGTCTCCAGAGAGCAGCATCGAAATCGTGCAAGTCGACGAGGAAAACGAGATGCCTTTACACGAAAGTCTTTCCCGATTCCATCAATTAAGGAAACAATCGGATCTGCAGCTCATTCGTTGCATTCAAGAGGACGAATCGCATCGCGTTTACTTCATGAAACCACCGCTGAGCCAACTAACGCTCTTTTTCGTGGACCAGGACATGGAAAATGAGTACCGCGCCAAAGCGTACCAGCCTGACGTACCCGGCAGTCCTTTAACCCTCGTTTCTCCTGCGTATAACACGTATTTGGACATTTTCGTCTCCTATTTCGTCTTCTTGGTAGTCTCTCTGGCTTGTTTCCTGCACTTTCAGCTCTCGATCCACTGGCTCGTCATCTTTACTGTCGCAGTCCTCGGCCACTTAGCCATGTCGGTTATTTGCTTACGTCAGCTCTGGGCACTACGTCACGGCCTACCAGCCGTACATTGGCTCGATCGACTGCACAATCGCTTCATGAAGTGGTATCCTTGGCATGTCTGCGGAGCGGTCATGCTAGCTTGGCCCATCGTGGCTGTTTTAGCCAATTTCTCCTGCCAAGTCGTCCAGACGGACGACCAAGACCTTCCGCGAGTCTTCTGGTACTTGGTAACGCTGGGCGTGGTCCATTTCTGCAATTTTACGCAGCTGAATTGTTGGATGAAGTCCGGCTTGGCTGCTCTGGCTGCGATGATCCTTATGGTTCTGGTTTCCGTGCCAGTGTGTCCCTGCGTCATCAAAACTAGCTTGGATGGACTCGTTTCCTTCAATGATTCCGCCGATTCGAATTTTACGCTCCAAATGCAAGGTTTAAAGCAATCAGAAGAGGAAGACGACCTCTGGGAATGGCGTTCTTGCTATGAAATCATCCTGCATCTGTTATTATTGCTCCTTTTAGTCGTATTTCTGAATCGGGAGTCAGAAATCAGCTTTAGGCTCAGTTTCCACTGCAATACCGTGGCCGCGAGGGGCAAGGCCAAAGTTCAGACGCTCAAAGACCAAGCGGATTGGCTGCTCAACAATATAATCCCGAGACATGTGGTCGAGCAGCTGAAAGCGACGGCAAAGTACTCGGAGAACTACAAGGACGTAGGGATTCTCTTTGCGAGCATTGTCAACTTTAACGAGATGTACGACGAGTCCTACTTGGGAGGGAAAGAGTACTTAAGGGTACTTAATGAGCTCATCAGCGACTTCGATGAGCTTTTGGCACGGCCTGAGTTCAAAAACGTGGATAAGATTAAGACAATCGGTTCTACTTTCATGGCGGCATCGGGACTCAACCCAGAAGTACGGGCAGCCAATGTACATTCGCACCAGCATCTGTACGAGCTCGTCGAGTTCGCGCTGAATATGCAAAAAGCTATCCAGGATTTCAACCAAGATCTGCTCGAGTTTAATCTCATTCTGCGCATCGGAATCAACATTGGTGACGTCACCGCGGGTGTTATTGGTACCACCAAGCTTTATTACGACATTTGGGGCGACGCGGTGAATATCGCGAGTCGAATGGATTCCACAGGCGTTAACGGACGGATCCAGACGGCAGAGGCGTGTCTTACGTACTTGGAGCATGAGTATTCGTTCGAAAAGCGGGGAACGGTTTACGTCAAAGGCAAAGACGACATGAACGTTTACTTACTAATAACGACTTAATTTAAAACACACGCAAATAATCCTAATCTTTGATTTGGTCCCATTTTTGAGCGTTTGATTCCTTAACAAGATTTTAAGACGCAAGTTGTTCCATATCAGCCTTAATTATAGCCTAATTATTTTGACTACAAAGCAAAAGAAAGGGAAAATATCTTTTTGAAGCGAGGACCAAGATACAAGTTTACTATTGGACGCCTCAAGCCCAAGTGCAATCTCTTTTTCCCCTTGGGAATTGTAAAGAAAACGTGAAAATTGAAATGCAGCTACCGAGTTTTTGCCAGGTTTTATTCATTGTTTGACCTCGCCCTCTTCTACCAAGACTTGTTTCTTTGCCACCCGTTTTATTTCTTTGCAATTGCACTTGTACAGAAAAAATCTAATACAAGTTGTTTTCAACGACACAATTCCACTGTAACAAATAACGTAACGAAACATAAGAAACGTAAACAACTTCAGAGAAAGACGTAATTTTCTTTTTTTTTTTCCCGTTCGAGAAAATGATTTGAAACTGAAGAAAGACTAATATCAGATCTTGGCACTAAATGGCACGGCTCTCTTTCGTCTAACAAAAACGGGCCTCGTATATATATTGCTCTAATCCATATAAACTAGTACTGGAATTACTATAAACTAAATTCAACTTCAACGGACTACATTTGCCTTATACTTCTGCTTAGATGGCCCTGCTCTGGATAACGTGACTCCTTGGTTAATTCACGCGAGCCAGTACGAAAGCTGTGCGACAAGGAGCATAGACCTACGAGAAGAAAAGAAAACAATTGGCACGTAAAGCAAAGACACTCCTTCACGTAAGTAGTTAACCCAACATCAAAACTCATCTAAACGTTTTAGATTCATCACACCGGTCTTACTTAACTATAAAATAAATTAATGCACCATTTCAATCAATTAATAATAAATATGAACTAAGTCAACGTCTTAATTAAATTATCCGAAATGAATATACCCTCCGGTGCAGCACATCGTAATTAACTACTCTTAAAATACTTAGTGGAATGCTTTACATTCCCAATTATCAGTTCAATAAAGAAATAAACATTGCGTAATTAAAAGTAGCTTAATTAATTCAATTCAAAGGAAAAATAACCTCCCGTGCAGGAAAACGAAAAGGTGAATCCCAAAAAGGGAATAAAATAGCAAAACATACCCGAACTGAATGTTTAGGTGCGTAACGACTTAATTCTGGCGGGTTAAAGCCCGCCAGGTAGCCTTCATGCAAAGCGAAATAATCGCCCAAGGTTAATCCCAATGGATCCTACAGCATTCCCGCCCAAAACACACCAAATTAAAGCCACAAAACCAGGGTTTATACGTACCATTAGCGAGTGCTGGCGTCCAGCGAAACCTTGATCGGAAGTAAAGAAGTCCGTTTTGTGATCCAGGCGGCCATGGCCGCCAAATTCAGGAGTATCAGTGTCCAAGACGATCTGGTACTTGCCAGCGGTGTGGACGCCCACACGATAGTCAGTGTAACTCTTGTTGGCGTGGAAGTTGAAGACGAAAACCAATCCTGCTCGCTCAAATACGACCACTTTGTCCTCCTGATGCTTTGTGCTCACATATCCCTAACGATATAAAATATTTTTTTTTACAAAGTTATAATGTAAAGCTCACGCTTACGGAATCCTTGTGAAGCCAACCATATTTATCTTCGGTGACATTCATAGCAGCGTCAAATGCAGCCAAGAACTTGTATTTGAGAGCTGGATCGTCTACTAGGTTCCATTGTCTCCGGGCATAGTGGAAAGATTCGTTATTGCCTATGCGAGGAAAGTCGAGCCATTCTGGATGTCCAAACTCGTTGCCTGCAATGATTAAATCCCAAAGTAAATTTACAAAGGGCTTCCAATTTTTTAAGCGATACAGAAATTTAAGAAGAATGGAAACCTATGAAATTTAAGTAGCCTTCGCCACCCAAGGCGTGGGTAATTAAGCGTATCATTTTGTGCAACGCAATGCCACGGTCGACGATAGGCGAAGGCTCCGATAGCAATGACATGTGCGTATACATTTCCTTGTCCATGAGCCAAAACGCGATGCTCTTGTCCCCCACCAGAGCCTGAAAACAAAAGGAAAAAATAATAACAACAATAATAATAAAGCTTACAAAATTTACAAAACTATAATATAAAAAAATAGTATACATAAAAAACAAATATAAGATAAATAAAATAAACAAAAACACACTATAAAAAGTGTCTAAAACACAATATTATATTAGTTAGAAACTACATACAAAACTATTTATACACAAATTATTTAAAACACGGAACAACCGAATGATGGAAGTTCCTTTACTTGGTCGTGGGATTCGGCATATGCGATGGTTTTTTCCATCCAACGACGGTTAGTCAACGTGAATATCAGATTGCCCAAATCCCATTCTTCGTCTTTGAACTCTTTTAAGAGCTGGATCCATTTATCGGGTATGGCCATGGCCAGACGGTAGTCAAAGCCATTACCTCCTTCGTCTACTGGCCTGCACATGGCAGGCATTCCCGAAACATCCTATAAAACCATCAAAAATGGATTACTATTTACTATTTAAATGGATTATTAGTTACTAGAGAATAACTGAATTTCTTGGCAAAATCGAAGAAAAACGAGGTTTTACCTCTGCAACTGTTATAGTATTGGGATTTAGAGTATGGAGACAATGATTCGCCAACATTAAGTAGACGAGGGCTTCAGTGTCAGTTACCAAGCCAAAGTATTCGTTATAATCTCCACTAAAACCTGTCCCAATACCGTGGTGATGATATAACATGGAAGTTACTCCGTCAAACCTAAGCATATAAGGAAATTTAATTATTTTTTAGACAAAGGGTGCATAAACTTGCCTGAAGCCGTCGAAACGGTATTTATCCATATACCAGCGCAGATTAGAGAGCAGGAAGCGTACAGTTTCCCATTCCGAATAGTTAAACAGCCGACTATCCCACAAAGGGTGCTCTCCACGTGGTCCATCATGAAAAAAGCAGGACTTGGTCCCATCAAATTGGTTGAGCCCGTCTAGGACGTTCTTGGAAGCATGGGAATGGACCACGTCCAACATAACATACAATCCCAAGGAGTGCGCGTGGTCTACTAGAGCTTTGAGCTCTTCTGGCGTTCCATAACGACTAAAAACGTTAAATAAGTTGTAAACTTAGTCCAAGAAACGGAATATAGAGTATTTCACCTCGAAGCTGCGTAGAAATTCGTAACTTGATACCCAAAGCTAGCATAATAGACGTGTTCTTGGATGGCCATCACTTGGATGGCATTGTAGCCTAATCTAGCAATGCGGGGGAGGACATTCTGGCTAAATTCCTTGTACGAACAGACTTTGGGCTCTGACGAAGCAATTCCTACATGGCACTCATAAATGCGAAGGCTCTCCGGTCTGGCAGGACTTGTATGCTTAAAGCTATACGTCTACAGAAAAAAAAATCGTTTTTTATACGTAAAAAAAGACGAATTTAACAATAGAAATTACTTGCTCTGATGGTGGATTCCAGATTTGGTGCTGGTAAGCAATGCCTTCATTTACTGGGGGCTTTACAACATAAGAAGCCCATGGTGAAATGCGATCCACGAGTTCTCCTTGAGCTGTCTTGACTACAATCTTGACCTTTGATCCGTGTTTGATTGGACAAGACCCATCGGCCAAGGCAGGGATTTGCAATTCCCATTTGCCAAATAATAACTTGTCAAATGCATGGGACATCTGATTCCATCCGTCTAATTAGAATAATTTCTTAGACTTACTAACTTAATTATTTGTATGTAAATTAGTACTGAAATCGCCTCGGAGGTAAAGAGCAGCAGCTCCTGGAGCCCATTCCCTCCAAGTTACGCTGTTATCTGGGTTCACGTGGAATCCATAATAGTCGTAAGCTCGTGTAAACTGATCCAGGCCCCCCTCACAACCTTCAATTTGAGTCACAAAGTTCCGGAACAATCCGTACCTATTTTTACAAACAAGGAATACAGCATACGTACGTCATCATCCAGTTCTAATGGACAAAAAACGTGAAAAATACCCACCTCCGACGAATTTCTTTCTCGAAAGGCTTCAAGTATTGATCTCTGTCCAATAATTTCTGTATTTCAGGTACCCTAATTTGCATATAATCGTCTTTTATACTCGTTACACTCATTATCACGGAAAACTGATACGTTCACTGTTGACTTCTTCACGACAAATCAACGTTGGAGACGGAATATCGTTACCCTGGCAGGTCACAGCTCACAGTAGTCCAGCAAAGGAGGAGCTACTCAGGTGAGTCTTAGGCCCCGCCTTCAGCTTGAAACATGACTGTTAGGAAAACAAGGAAAGAGGAGGCGTAGTCTAGAACCTCCTTGACAATCATGTTGAGTCATTCCTCAACATAAAAACAGAGGTTTTTCCTCAACATAAAAACAGAGGTTTGCATAGTAGAGTCAAAGCTGTTGGAAACCTTATCCTGAACATGGAGTTACCTCATCTTGGGAAACATTGTAGTGAAAAGTCGTGCAATCAATTAGGTAAATTTCACTAGATTTTTTCGAAACATTCAATCACGAACATATTTATAATATTTACAATTTTATTTAGATTTCCTGCCTGTTCAGTGTGATGCTTGTAACGAAGTCTTTTGCAAGGATCACACCAACTACGAATCCCATAACTGCACCTCTGTGTACAAGAAAAATGTCCAAGTTCCTGTATGTCCGCTTTGCAGCCAACCAGTACCCGGAAGAAGAGGAGAAGCCCCAGATTTGGCTGTAGGAGACCACATAGACCGAGATTGCCAATCTGATCCAGCGAAAGCCAAGCGAAAAGTAAGCCTTACCTATAACCATATTCACAGTTTCCTTATTCGTCCCCCCCCCTCCCAAAAAATATATATATATATATATATATATTTTCGCCAATAGGTTTTCGCCAATCGTTGCTCCCTTAAAGGCTGCAAGACAAAAGAAGTCGTTCCAGTCATCTGCAATGATTGCAAGAGCAACTTCTGCCTAAGACATCGACACACAGCTGACCACCAGTGCACGGGAAACCGCCCTGCAGATAGAGCTAGAGCAAGTGCTTTAGCAAGATTGCAAGCTTCGAGTATCCCACCAAAATCTACTCACCAACAGCATCTTCCGAGGCCCAAAATCTCCGCCTACCAAGGCACTCTGGTAAAAAAAAAAAAAAAAAAAAATTAAATCATCTGGAGAAGGATTGGACTTAACAAAATCTCTTTTTTAGAGCGAAGATGAATCTCTAGCAAGAGCGTTGCAAGCTTCCACTCTCGCTATGGACCAGGAAGAAGCAGACCGACAGTTGGCCTTAGCATTGGAGCAGAGTGAGCGGGATGAGTTACAACGACAAAGAAATCAACGCTCCCAAGCCCAGACTGCTCCGAGTTCGAGTGAAAGTTCTGACAGATGTTGTATAGCCTAGGTTTCTATTGCTTTTTCGAAATATTGGTTCTGGCATTCCGTTTTATCACATTTTCATTGCTCCCTTCTATATTCTATGGTTTTATACTTGTAATCCCTTATTCGTCCCACAATATAATAGTTATAGTGAATAGATCACATTATTGAATGAAAAAAGTAAAACAAGTTTGTTAACCTGGCTCTTGGTAGAGGAATTGAGCCAAATCTTCCACTTCCCGGCGCCACATTTGACGATGGATTAATTTCTCTTCCAGGCTGGACATCTTTAGAACTTTAATTTCGACACCATCTGGGCTAATCGATCGGATTTTCCCCACCATTAAGCAATATTCATCTAAGTATATAAGGAAGAAAATTAAGTTTAAATGTCAATTTAAAGTTGTTAAAAATTACTTGGTTTGAGCCATAAGTCACAGCCATCAGGTAGTTTATTACAACCTATTAGCTTAACCGTCCCGGTTTCATCAGTCAGAATAAAAACTCCTTCTTGAAGAGTGGCTTGGACTTTGCCTTGCAACCACACGAGATTTAGATCAATTCTTTTTTTTGTATTTGGTAACAATATACTCCAAACTTGCTTTTCCTCATTAAATTCTCCATTAAGTAAAAAATTTACAAGTATTTTAACGGCCGGAAATGAGAGAATGTCTTGATCCATTTAAATTAGACAAATTTTTAGTTTGCTTCTCATTATTCCGAACCTGAGCTAAGACAAGAGTCCCAAATCTTTATAGGTGTGGATAAAATGCGAAGTGGTAAAACGTACTCGAAACGGGCCGCGAAACCTTTTTGGTTGTTGCGTTGCTAAATAGCCGTTTCGCGTTTAACTGCCTTTAACTGCGTTTCGCGTTTAACTGCGGATGTTTTAATATCAATATGAGGTTGCCAGATATCATAACAGTGTTTAATTTGTTTCTAAATGTCTGTAAGGGACAATTTATCACGTTAAATTTAGTTAAGATACTTTACCGTGTTTTAAGTTAAATTTGAATTATATTTATCCTAAATTCGATTAGTTTATGTTAGGTTAGGTTAAGTTAGGTTAAATTATATAAGGCAATAATACTTTTGTATATTTCTTTTGCTTTTTTAAGTATTATTTGAAATTTAGTATGCAATTTCTTTTAAACTAGAGTTTTGCATTAAATTACGTTTCACGAGATTTAGCTCGCACGGTTTCGCAAGACTCTTTCGCATTTCGCATTACGAATTTCATGCTCTATCGACATCGACCGACACCCATAGGTTATACGTTATAAGACCTGACAAATCATAGACTAAAGATTGTATTGAGGGAACATGCAGCCCCTTCCTTATGGGCCTTTTCTTCCCACTTTTCGAAGCTGGTAGGCTAGTTTCTGAGAGAACAGGATTGGTCAGACCTGTTTTACCAACGCCTTGCTCATGGTGGGAAAAATAAAATTAGGTCCAAACGTAAATCGATAGCGATACGGTAATTTCGATTCCCTAACTTATCTGATCTTCCCATTGTTATTTTCCGTACCATTAGTATGCCGATCGTGTCTTAACGGCCAATCAGCAGCTGGTTCCCCAGCTCCACGGCTCCTCCTTGTCGGTCATTTTCTTGATAACAGACATACACTGGAAGGTTCCCTCTATATCTATCCTTACTCTCTGTGATAGACTAGTTTGACTGCGCCATCTACTTAATAATACTCAAACTTTACAACTACAGAAAAATAAATAAAATTGGAGTTGAGTGATTGAAAACGTCTATAGTGCTTCTTTCTCCTTAAAAAATGGATAATATTCACAACGGAAAAGATCGTGCAGGTGGTCGTAATCAACCTAGCACAGTTTCAGTGTCTAGCACGGAATCTACTACAAGTAGCGATGAAGGAGGCAACAAAGAAACGAACGTTTCTCGACGGGAGTATTTAACAGCGATGGGATCGAATCCAAATTATTTTCGCGAAACTCCCGCAGCTTTCACCGAAGTAACTTTTGTTAATTCTTCGTAGCATTATGTTAAGTATATTCTCTTTTAAGGATTTGAATGGGATGTTTGCATCAGCTCCGTCTTCACATATGCCAGAAGAAGACGCTAGTCGAACTACGTTACACCGCTTGCACCAGCGTTTCGAAAATTTACGCCTTTTGTCTGATTCCTCGCACGGATTTGTGCCATCGGACTGTTCCGTAACGTCAGACAAGCTAGCCGAAAAAAAACTACCGATGGAGAGCTTCCTAGCGTTCCAGAACATGGAAAACTCCGAATTAAACACTACAACAACTTCAGCAGCACATTTAGAATTGGCTAACGCGACCCAACGCTTGAATCATTTACAAGAAATCATGGCTGCCATGACTGCGAACTTGGAAGTCAGTCCTCCTAGGAACGGGTCAACTCTTCAAGGAGTACGCCCGAAGCAATCTTATCTGCCTAGCGCCCGCTATCTCGACAGTGTATTTTTTTTTAACCTTAACTAATCTATATTTACTCGAGTATAAAGCGTTGTGATTCTTAGGAAGCTTCAACTAGTGCCATGCACATTTTCCTTCAGAAACCTCCTTCCAATCTTCCCGTGTTGGAAAGCAACACCCGAATTGCCAATGGACCCTCCAAAGTCTACAAGAATAAAGCTCAAACTCAAAGCCAGGTTCGTTTTTCTATCTCATAAATTACTTTCTCAACCTAGAAATTCTTGTCCTTTTTAACTAGAATCTGCTCTCCTTGTGGGCGGATTCCGCTGCAAGGAAGAAAGACCTGAGTTCTTTGAAGAAATTGGTCCAGAATGCCCAAAAACCCGAGCGAAATCAATCCTTGAACGAACAATTCCCTCTCCGCCCTCGATCCACTGACAATCAAGTTCGGGGCAATTTCCGCTCCAATTTAAACGGCCACGAAACAAGGTAATCATGGTTCCTTCTTGATAGGAGCTCTAAACATTTTGGGCTTTAGGACTTCCCAACCGGATTTGGCGGTCTTCCGCGATGACGAATCACTTCATTTACCCAATGGCAGATCGACAGTGAATACTGCATGGGAAGCTCGTTTTAACGATGTGAGTTTTGTCTTCTAGCCTCCTAATTTAGCGAATTAAAAAAAAATCCACCAAGAAATCAAATTTCTTGTAATAGTTGGAAGGTAAAGTGAACAGTTTGCAAGAATTCTGCCGCTCCTTAAACAGTGAACAAAAAAGCATTGTCCAGTTATTGGAATCGACGTTGGAATGGATCGTACAGAGCGTTTTACCCGGACACGCGGAATCTGCTACTGCAAACCAATTATCCCAGCAACAGATGCTCTTGGCTTTGAACCAATGCTACACTATGTTGTATCATTTGCAAAATGATTTGGAGAAAGTCCAGCGCCTTTTATCCTCACAAGTAAATTACTTTGTCCAGTATTTCAAACGAACTTTTTATATAATTTCCCTAATTTCCCTTGATTTTTCCTAAAACTGTATTTTTCGTTAAGGGTACTCGTACTTCGCCATTGTTAAACGGAGTAGTCCACGGAGGAAATCAACACGCAGAAGTATCTCATCTTCCCACGCTAAACAACCAAGTACCGCCTGGTACACGTACGAATAATTATTGGGACAATTTCCGCAGCTATTCGAGGCAGAATCTGCTCTCTACGTCCTCCCAGAAGACGGGCGATGAGCCCAGTCAAGATTCAGACCCAGGCGAAGTGCCTTTATTGTCGGCGTTGACTCTTCCAGGCTTGTTGAATGAACAAAGATCTGCAGATAGGTAACTTAAGTGCATTTTCTTTCAGTACTTAATACACTCAATTTACTCTGAAATTTAGAATTGTTACTAGGCGCTGCAAACGCAAAGTGAACAAGGGTCAAGTTCACGTAGATACGTTATATGTATCTCCACATGCCGATAACCGTACTTTGGGTGAGATTTATTTATTTTGCTTATTATCGATCTTTTTAAGGCCACGGTATACTCCAACCTCTTATGGCGCTATAGCATGGCAAATTTATTTTAGAAAATTCTAAGTGTGTGTGCATTGTAA